>JAVBJF010001009.1:0-24501 GCA_033439095.1 Pseudococcus viburni | reverse complement strand
GAAAGATATAAAACGATACAACAGCCTAACAGATACCTAATACCTATGCCTACACGACGTGAAACTATAGACATCAATACGCCTACGTACGAGGTGTACACAGGCACACATATGTCAAAATAAATTGAAATGCAAAACACGTACTTGGGATTCGCGAGCGTATATCTAATGAAAAATTTATACCGATTCGACGACGCGATGTCAAAATTTTAATTATTCCCTTAATTGCGTTTAATTGCGTAAATTAGAATTTAATCGAGAAAATTACGCTATTTCATGACAATAGTTGGAGGTTAAATCACGATTCCCGGCGCACAAAACGTTTTAACGTTTTGTTGTATTCGGTCGAAGTTGACTATATCCGTAATACGTTAGAATGGGAAGCAATTTGGCAAAGTTCCTTTTGTTATTGGGAAGAACGTCTTGCTGTTATTGTTTGTTGTTGCTCGTTAATATCTCTTTTGGCTTTACACCTTTCTCCTTGTTCGAAAGATGTTAAATGAATCTTGCAGAAAATGTTCTACCGACAAAAATGTTATTGAACTTGAGTCGATTCTTATCCTCGCACCGTATCTCATACAGGTCTATAGACCCATAGAACTATTGTATTATCCGAAATATCTACTAAAAGTTTGTTTTGTTTTCTTATCTTTTTTTTCGAGGGGCAATTTCATCAGAGTGTTGGAGGAAAAACACTTTTTTTCTTCTTTAATTGCAATCAGTTTATTACTTCGTACCTGTGATACTTGGCTAAAACGGAGAACTTACAATATTTAGAGTAATTTTTTTACAAATTTCAGGTTTTAATTTCAACACCTTCTATCCAAGGCTTATTTTGAGTCGTGAAAATCAGAAAACTTTCCGTTTATCAGAACAGTATCTAGAATTTTTTAAATTTTAATTCTTGTGATGTGGCTTCCATTATGATAAAGAAGTCTACTTTAAAAGAGATTTGTAAAAAATCGAAGCCTACATATTGGGAGGTCGAAAATAGGGTATCTACTATCTACCCACTTTCAGCTTTTCATTTCGATGCGTAGGTACCTACGCTTTCGGCCTACTTTTAGATTTCTTTCCAGGAAAATTTTCAGCCAAAAAATATGGATTTGAACTGTAAGTTACGAATTTTGGAAAATATGCTCTAATCAATCAAATAGGTCACCATTGGTAATCCGCGATTATAGCCTAGGTGCTCAAGTTGGAATTTTCTCCAGTTCTGGGGAATTTCAAAATTTCCTGAAGGCTCTGAAACGTCTCGAAACCACTTCCAATCGATTTGGAACGTCGAAAATAAGGTATACACCAAATCTCAGCTTTTTTTGTTGATTGGATTGAATTTTCATATTTTGCAGGGCGATGGGGTAATTTTAATATACCAAAAATTCTTCAAAATTCGAAAATTAAACTTCAGCAGCAGAAATTCTGAATATGTGAGCCTGGATATAGAAACCATCCTTAGGTGTAAAAAATTAATTTCTGAGTTGACAATGATTTTGGGCGTTTCAGAAGGTATAGAATCAAAGGAGAACCTCCACTCAAAAACCAATTTTTTACACCTAATGGTGGTTTCTATATCCAGGCTCACATATGTGACGCTGCATACGAAAAAGGGCACTGCCCAAAAAACGCGTTTTAAGTTTTGAACGTGTTTTTTTATTTTTTATTTGAATTTGAAGGACCGCCGGGAATTTTTTCTAGTTCTATGTCTTTGACTCTTTACAGCAGTTTGGGACTCCGTGATGATATTTTTGTTGATTTCGCGATGAAAAAATATTTTTCTGACGATTTGGGAATTTTTTATCATCATTTTCGTATTTCGAAGGGAAAATTCGATCAGGCGATGGTTTAACTGGATTCTACATCGTATTGTATGCGAAAATGGAGAAAAAAAATTTTAAGCATTTTTGATTTTTTTGCCTTTTTTAAGCCGTTTTTTAACAGTTTAAAGTCGAGTAATCGAACTAGCGATATTTTTATCGGATTCTACGTGAAATTTTATAGAAGGATCAATCAATAACTCAAAACTCGTTTTTTTGGGCAATGTCCCCTTTTCGTATGCGGCGTCACATATGGTATCCTTTTATGAGTTGCTTTCGGTTGATTTTTGTTTCGGCTCAAAATTTTACTTCGAGTTGGGATACCTCTCTTGTAAGCAAAATCTTCATAAAAAGAAAACTCGATAAATGAAATATTTTTCTCGTTCTTGGGAAATTGCACTATCGAGATGGAGATGGTAAATTTTCCAGACTACAATATTAATTATTTTTTATTTTCTCATTCGTGACACTCTCGACATTCAAAAAATTAAAACGTGCAAAATTACAAAAAAAAAAAAAAAAAAAAAAGTCACTCATTTACAAACATTCAGCATTCTAGGACTTGAAATGCATCTCAAATAAAAATTAAATTCAGTAAAATCATAAATCGCATCACAAGGGTCCATCAAGGATTTTAAACTCGAGTGAGACAAAAGAGTTACAGGAGAGAATGGTCAAAATCCGTCTTTTTTTCAGTAACCTCATATTAAGAAGCCATAGCTCTACTCCTAAGAGTCCATAAGGAGCCAAACATTTATAAAACGAGATTTTTCATTTCCACAGTACACAGCAGATTCAAAAGATAAGTAAAATCAAATAATATTTTCATTTTCCACTTCATTCTATCACAGTGCCAACCCCAATATAATTTCTATCTCTACTCCTGAAAAGAGATGAAGCCTTGGAAAACCCAGAAAAATTCGATTTCTTTCGTAATTGTAGGTACCTATATAATACGTTCGTACAATACTACATATCCTAAATACTTCTATAAAAAATACAAAAATAAAAATATTTACCTGCTGGCACAATTTGAAATACGCATGGATCCATTTGTCTCCCAATAGCATTTTCTGCCCAACATGTCAACGTTCCGTAATCCCTTTCGGATCTGATTTTATAAATCAGTTCGCTAATCGTTTCGCCAACAAAAGCGAACTGATTTGACATTAACGCGTAACTTTTTTCACTACTGGTGAACTGCCACGAAATGGTCAGATTGGTTGGATCAGCGACGATATGACAGTGTATACGAAGTGTTTCTTCTAATGATCCTCCAATAATGGTAACCTCGTTAGTAGCACATACCGGCGAGACTGTAATCAAGAACAACGTGTCTTTCATAATTAAGTACCTACAGCTGCGATGATACATATAAAAAATAAAATAGTGCTCCCCATCAATTTTGAAACAAGTTATTTACTTTAAAGAAGTAGCCAAGCGAAATTGGTAATTTTAAATGCAGAAATAAGAAGATTCATTGACTGATCATTTTAAAACCAGATGTAGTAAAATTAAAGGACGGACTATTATTTGCTATATTTGGAAAATTGGAAGTGGAGATGGAAAAAAAGTAGCAAAATGAATTCAAAATAACGTGATAAAAATTTCAGATTTTTCACTTGAACTCCCTTATACCGGATGGGGTTCAACATTTTTAAATTTTCAATAACTTGGAAAAAAAACTTGGATCTTTTCTTTGTTGATAGATGGTTGCATTATTACAAATACTACTGAACAGTGAAATTTCCTCCTTTTTAGGGAGATGGGGGAGTGTTTATATGTAACGTGGTTTCAAAAAACCATTATTGCGTCGTGGGCAAAATCAACTTTTCGAGGAAAACACGTTTAATAAAATGATATTTGTTTTTAGGTTTTTTGATGACTAATTTCTAAAGTAATTTTATCGGAAATTCAACAAGTCCGAAAAAGTTGGTCCGAAAAACATTTATATAGGTACCTAGCTTCGAAGTGTTCCAAAACGGCCCAAACAAAAATGAAATGTTGATGAAAAATCGTTGATTTTATTCTTATTAATTTTTGAATGAAATTCAACAGAAAACCCAAAAAAGCTGATTTCAAGGTCATAGCCCAAAAAAGGTATTTAACAAAAAATGAAATTTTGATGAAAAAAACGTTTAGATATTGCTTTGTTTATGACTTTTGTAGGAAATTCGACGAAGAATTTGAAAAAATTGGTTGAAGGCTGTATCTTGCCTCTTAGTGGCCCAAAAATGATTCCAAACCAAAAAAATTAAATTTTAATGAAAAATTTTTACATTTTCAAGCTTTAGAGCACATTTTGAGGCACTTGGGAGTGTGATACTGCTCTCAAATGAAATTTTTCGCATTTCTCATATTTCCTTCAAAATAACAAAAAAATAATAGATTTTTTCACATCATGTTGGTTTCTAGAAACCATGTCACAGATGATTTTTGCACATGGCCAAAAAACCATTTTAGGAGATATTTTGAAAATGAACAAAAAAAAATTAGACATAGTTTTATTACCACTAGATGTTATATTTTTACACTAGAAGGATATTAAATCATCCTTAACCCATTTTTCGTATTTTGGGGGTCCTCAAATTTCTTTAAAATGGCGGAATTGAAGGACATCATGTTATTTGAATTCATTTCACGACAATTTAAGAATCCCTGAAAAACATCAAAAATTTTATAAACATCCCAAAAAATCGAAAAAATTAAAATAGGATTTTTTCCACTATTTAGTACTGCACTGGGTCTACTAAATCACAAACATTAAAATTCGTATCATTTTCGGACTTTTTCGGGCTGAAAATTTCAATTTTTTGCTTTCATCCCCTTTTTAAAAAATACTTACCCTACAAATTTTCCAAGTTGCCCTAATAAATGCTTAAATAAACAAATGAAAAGGGGATGTAGAGAGGTTCGTGAAAAAATGAATTTATAAAATTTTGAAAAATACCAGTAATTGTGCCAGTAATGAGATTGAGCCGGATGGAAGTTAGTATGAAATTTTTTTGGAAAAAAACAATCAACGGCTAAAATTTCATATTTTTTTCAAAATTCCGGTTTTCAGCCAAAATTCATACCTTTTGGATTTTTGCAGGCATCATAGCGAAATTTCGAAGAAAAAAAGTGACTTTTAGTGATTTTTTTGGACCAAAAAGTAACCAAAAAGTAACCAAAAGTAACCGAAAATTCGATTTTTTCGGGGGAATTTTTTTACATTTTTTTTGGGGGGGGGGGGATTTTTTTATTGTTTTCTGCAAACATTTCAAAGATAAATCAACTGGAACGGTGTGAATAATTTCATTCCAGGTATCATAGCGAAATTCAATCAAAATTAAGTAACTTTTAGTAACTTTTTTCGAATAAGAAGTAACCAAAAAGTAATCAAAAAATGAGCAAAATGTAACCAAAAATTCAATTTTTAGATGGGGGGAAGACAATTTTTTTTGAAGTGTCCTGCAATCATTTTAAAGATAAACTGAAACGACGTGAATAATTTTATTAAATTCCTTCGTCAAAACTATAAACGAATAATAATTTCATTAGGGTTGTAACACACAGTGTTGCCGAATTCTAATGTTGAAAAGTTTCCAAAAATGTTCCGGAATTCGTAAAAAGTTCTGGTTTTTTATTTCACCACCGCTATAGCTAAAAAAAAGAGGGCTGAGAATTCAAGAAAAAAATGTGGGGAGGGAGTCAAAATTCAATGGAAAAATTAGATAATCTAAAAATCATTTTTTTAGCGGCACTTTAGGAAGCAGATAATTATGCATAATTAATTTAATTATACAGATTTGAGCAAAGAAAAATTGAAAAATGACGAGATTTTTGGAACAAACAATTAATATATGATCTATACAGGTATTAGGTATCTACTCTCTAAATCTAAATCAGTCAATTTTAGTAAAACTGTGCCTTTTTGGATCAGTGAAATGAATTTATTTGAAACTCTGTGATATTTCAATTGTTTGATTGATTTATTATAGTCAAAATTACTGATTTATTCTGTCAAATGGGGAATTGACTCAAAAATCAATTACTTTACTGATATAAAAAAACAGAATTTTTTCAAATTTATAAATATAATTATTAAAATACTGTCCGAGCGAAGCGAGCGCAATTTTTTTTTTGAAAAATCATCATCAACTTTTAATTTTTTTCTTTAAGAATTTTGAAAAATAGCAATTTTTACGTGAAAATTTGAATTTTTGTTTGAAAATGCGAAAAAAGTGACTTTTAGTGACCTTTGGATGAAAAAAGTGACTTAGTGACCAAAGTCGAAAAAAGTGACCTGCTATGATGCCTGTTTTTGAAATCTCGGTAAACAGAATACACCTTGAGTAAAATTAATACCCCCTACCGTCAAAACAGCAAAAAAATCAATTTTTCAATTTTTTGGGTGGGTAATGGAGGTTCAAATGAGAAACTTGAAATTTTTACCGCGTTTTTTCGAGATCATTTTACAACTTTTTTTCCAATCTCCACCTCTAATTTGCCAATAAAAAGTGAATGACAGACCACTCTATTCCCTCAACGTATAATGAAATTAACCTTGCTTTATTTCCAAGGGCTCCAAGCAGTCTGATGTTTTCCTCGAAGAAAAAAATAATTTGCCCACGGCGCCCCGAGATGATCGATTTTGAAACCTTATTTCTTGGGTAAAATTTCGTCAATAAAATTATTCGTCGTTGTCATCTCCGAGATGAACCATCGAAGAAAAGTAAATATCCTTCGACTGTTTCCCTCTAATCTAATCTATATCTCATCGCATAAATTACAAGCTGAACGGCACGCTTATGCATGCGTTTATACCCAAAAAGAAGACTAAACCTTTTAGCTTAATGTGTCGATATGTCATCGTCATTTTAAAAATAAAGAAAAAACGATTTCGAAATATTTCGTCGGTTTCGTACGCGTTAAACGGAAGTGCTCAGCTAGTTACCTAGAACTATACACAGACGTTCGTTGGCGTCGTCGTTGTCGCAAACGTTCCGTCATTAATTATCTAATTAGGGCCGTTCATGGTTCAATTATTTCGCCTGAATTTTTATACTTGTTCGCGAGTGGCTTTAAATACTAAGAACAAATTGCCAGCTTGAAAGAGGCGAATTTATTCGGGCGACTTGACGAATTTCTACACGGAAATTTGTTCTTCCTTCAAAGTGGCGCGCTTTGTGAGGTATCACGCGTGCTCGAATGAGGTAAACAAGCCAAAAAAAAGAGAGAAAAGTTTAAAAGAAGTCTTCGTTGTTGCCGAAAAAAAAAAACTTTCGTTCCATTTTACGCGAAAAGTTACCTTTTCCGGGAACACTATACGAACATTTGTCTCCCACGGTCTGCGTCTCTGCTTCGAGGCTTACAGCGTGAAAAGTTTTACTTTTTTTATTTATTGATTTAAGAGGTGTTTGTCGGTGTATTTGCGGTAATAACATTGTACCATTTACCTACGGCGGTGGGATAATTTTCGCGAAGATTTGTTCTTAAATTAGGTATAAGCCTCGTGGCTCGTATGGCCGCCGATGAATCCTCCATCTAGCATCGCGAGCTAGGTATATGGTGGAAATGTATACCTATAGTAGCGATATAAAAGGTGGATAGTTTATAATTACAGCTGGCAAAATGCCGAATAATAGTAATTTGATTTGAGTAACCAATGGTATATTATTTTGAATGAATACGATTATTTTACCGTATGAATACATATTAGAGGCAAATAGAGTGGGGTAAATTTACGTACGTAGGTATGCGAGTACGGACAAGAGAAAATGTTAATTGCCGTCTGGGGCTTATTCTTATTATCCTTTAATACGAACGGATTTGCTGAGAGGGAAAGTTTCAGGTCACCCGGATGAATGCGGCGTAGCGGCGGAGGCGGATTTCGAGAACTCGCCGTGTACCGAGGCGAGGTTTGGAGATTTTACGAGCGGTGTGGACATTGCAGAAATTATTACAGCGTGCCCGTTGCCTCTCTTTTTCTCTCTCTCTCGCTCTCTGGTTTTCTGTGTCTTTATTAATGCTCTTCGGTCCTATCCCATCTTGACCATAAGTTTTCTCAACCATAATACGGCAAATAACAATACGCTTCAATAACGCTGCATTACATTTCCCAAATGAGTTCTTTATGTTTGTATAAATTGGCTTTCGAAGATGGAAGATAACTCGCGCGTCGGATAATTTTCATCATAACGTTATTTTATATTAGGTATTTATCATTTTTCCTGTTCGCTGTTTTTTTGCTTGTTTTCGCGTAAAAATTTATTCAAACAGCAATACTCTCTCGTAGTTTTTTTTAGCTAAATCGTACCTCTGGTGTATAAGCTGAACCTTACTATTTGTCGTTGAAGTCGCGCTGAACGAAAAAAAAAAGTGATTTCGATGAAACGCGCAGAATGGGTTTACCTGACGAAGTTTCAAACTTGGTAGAAAAATTGAAAATGGTGGAACAGCGATAAGTTGTCAACTTTAGTACCTACTGATAAACTTGCGAAAGGCTTTGAATTTCGTGGAACGAAACGAAGGCAATATTGTTACTGGAGGAAACAGCAGATAGGGGTTAAGAGAAATGGTTCTTTTGAGCGGCGAGTGCTCGATATTGCTTCGTGATATGGAAAATTTTAGTTGGTGATCGATCGATCGATAGTGCGCTTGGTTCCCTTAACTCGAGAAAAGCACCTCTCCGTCTCCTCAACAGACCCCATCCTTAAAGTTAGATTTTTTCAGATTTTTATAATCCATTAAAAAACAGTAAACTGAGATTTGTCAAAGGGATGCTCCACGTTTTGATGGACTTAACATACCTTTTGATTTGTTTTCCTTCTTTTTTTAAAAAAAATCATTCAAGACAAAGTTACAATAATAGTTCATTCGTTTTTAAATAAATGTGACCTGTATAGGGAAAAAGTAAGTACCTAAAGTCGGAATTTTCAAAAATGAATTTTTTAGCTAAAATAATAAAGGAGGCCATAAGGAACATATGTATTGAGACCTTGATGAGCATCTAAGGTGGATTTTTTGCCGATATAGAGACATTTGAAGTTGAGAATAGTTGAATTTCAAAAAAATAAAATTCTGAGAAAAACGCGTTCAAAGTTTTTGCTTCTGTTTTTTATGTATCAATCATCAAAAAAACAGGCAAGACTACTTTTCTATGCTAAAATTTCACAAGTAATGTTTCTGACGTTGAAAATTACCGTAGGAGAAGAGAAAAATTCACCACTACGATGCGTTCAATTTTGAAAAAAAATTCTTTACAAAAAGAAATCACTGCTTTTTATGCACTTATCAATCATCAAAAAAGCTGCCAAAACTACTTTATTGTACTAAAAGTTCACAAGGAATTCGTTTCTGAGGTCGAAAATTACTTACGAAGAGAGGAAAATGAAAAAAGTTCCTATTTCAATGAGTAATTTTGAAAAAAAAAAAACTGCATTACAAAAAAAAATCTTCACAAATCATCTGACGTTTTTTCGAGCTTTCGAAGGTGAAATGATTTTTGGGATGAAAATAAATCCAAAAAATCATCTCTCACTTTTTTCGAGCATTTGCAAGTGAGATAATTTCAGGGATTAAACTCAATCCCAAAAATCATCCCACGACTTTTTCGAGCTTTTGAGGCTAGGATGATTTTTTGGATGAAAATCAATCTCACGAATCATCTCGAGGCTTTTCCGAGGTTTTGAGGCTGCAATGCTTTTAGGGATAAAAGTAATTCTCACAAATCAGCCCACAGATTTTCCGAGTTTTTGAGGCAGGGATGATTTTTGAGATGAAAATCAATTTCACAAATCATCCCACAGCTTTTTCGAGCTTTTGAGGTTGCGATGATTTTTAGGATGAAATTTTATCCCTAAAATCATCGCATCTTTTTTTTCGAGCTTACTCAGGTGAGATGACAATTGGGATGAAAATCAATCAAAAAAAATCCTCCCTCGCTTTATTCAAGTATTTGAAGATTTTTTAAATGTTTGCAATCAGAGCTTTTTATAATAAAGCTCAACTTGCAGCATTGAAAACATTTTGAATGCTTTTGAATCGACTTCGAATACACGTCATAAAGATGCCAACAGATCAACTCGAGATATCACCATTTCACCAGGGATGAGGTACTTTTAAGACTTCAAAGTTGAATAGTTTCTTGGGAAATCGCGAAATTGAAAAAACTAATTCCCCCTACCCCACCCACAATACAGGGGCTGAAACGGAAACAATAGTGGGTTTGCATATTGTTGAATAGCCAAAACCTGTTTACCTAATTAGCATCGTGCTACATAAGTTGCCTATCGAATTCGCCGTAAATACACATATTTACGGCGAATCGGATAGGCAATTTTATTAACGTTATTTTTTATTCGAGTCAAACCTGATTACAAACTAAGAGCACTAGACTCGTCGAAATTGTTTCGACACAAATAAAGAAGGGGGAGTGAAAAAAATTATTTTTCGCTGAAATGTTTACAAAAAGAGGGGAAAGGATGTGGATATAACCTCAGTGATGATGTCAGAAAGTCAAAATTTCAAAGTTTGGCCAAAAAAGTCAAGAAATGTCATGACTCATGACTTTCGATGAAAATGTTCAAAACACTAGTTTTTAAAAAATATAAGATCTAATTAGAATTAACGCCTGAACGAAGGGCAAATATTTTCTGAAAAACAAAAAGTAGTTATTTGTTGAACATTTTGGTAATTTATTTTCGAATGATTCCTCAGTTTTAAACTTCATTTAATATACATATGTTCGAAATCTTGTTTGGGAGAGTTGAGCTCCCCCCCCTCCACCCAGCTTCCCTAGTTCCACCTACATATGAACCTTGTTCTTTCAAAATATTACGTAAGTAACTGGCTGTAAATCGTGGAAAAGTTTTATATTTACTGGTTTGCTGGTTAAAATATTCAAAAGGGAGTCACCCAAATTTATTTCCTACCCTCCTGAAAAATTTCCAAAATATTGGAAAAAATACGAATTTCTTGTGAAAGTAAGTAGGTATAGGTAATGAATAAAAATGATAAAGTTATTTCAAGAGGATTACCTAAATAGAGATCTTATTTTCACCCATTTCACGAACAAATGGCAGTACTTTTTCTTTAATACTTCATTTCTGCTGAAAAATTACCTACAATTTTCATAGTTTCGAAAATTGGCCAAAAATCGAAAAATCACTTTGGGTAGTTGAAATTTCAATGACCGAGATTCTGAAACATGATATTTCTAAAAAATACATATCAATCTCGTTTGAACAAGATTTGGACACCTAAAGAAACTTATTTAGTTTCAGACTTCTGTGTTTTTGGAGAATGGAATGAGAGAAAATTCATTCAAAATTAAGCAAATTCATAAGTGCACCCAAAAATTATGTAGAGGGGGACTTGGAAATTCTAAAAAAATGAGGGGGTGGTCAAAATTCCATGAGAAATTGACTCATCTGTTATTTCAGTGGCGTAGATAGTCAAGATATTTTCAATAGACGGACGATATGCATATTACTAGAGAAAAGAAAATTGGGGGATTTTTGGAACAAACAATAAATATAATCTCTGCATCTGAATCAGTCAAAATTGGCAAAATTCTGTCTTTTTGAATTAGTTTCTCTCATCTTTCAGTCAAAATTACTCATTTTTTCTGACAAATTAAAAATTGACCGAGAAATCAATGATTCAAAAAGGCAAAATTTCATCAAATTTGATTGATTTAGATTTAGGGAGTGATCTATTCAGGAAATAAGCATTAGTCCAGGCATTTAAGGAGTTGACCCCCAAAAATTAAAGCCTGATTTTTTTTTCGCGTTTTACGTTCGTAATGGTCCACTATACAACATACTAAAATGGACAACCCCACAACCCTCCGCTACCCCCAGAGGAGGGGTAAACGTCCGCTGAAAACCGGGTTTTCGTGAATATCTCCTCAAATAAGCCTCAAAATTAAAAAGTAGTTATGAACAATATTGTTTTACGCGTAATTTCCTATCGGAAAGGTTTTTTTCTTTTTCAATAACACTCACTTCCTTGACCAAAAATTAAGGGTAAAAACACCTATTTTTCAACAATTCATAGCTTTTTTGGAAAAAATCGAAACTTTTGGGAATATCTCCTCAAAAAAGCTTCAAAATGGAAAAATGGTTAGGAACAATCATGCTCTACGTGTAATTTCCTATCAGGCAGGTTCGTTTTTTTTTCGAAAACATCCACTTCTTTGCCAAAAAATTAAGGGTGAAAAACGCTTATTTTTCCAATATTTACAGTATTTTTGGAAATGATGGAAATGCGAAGTTGAAAGTACCCAAAATTATACCAGTGAAGAATAATTTTTTTATACATGCTGGTAAGGGCATTCCAAAAAAAGTCACCGCAAGAATTTCAACCCCTACCGTTAATTATAAGGGAGGTTATTGCAGTATTTAATAACCTCTCTTATAATTAATGGTAGGGGTTGAAATTCTTGCGGTGACTCCCCTACTAACATGTATAAAAAATTACTCTTCACTGGTATAATTTTGGGTACTTTCAACTTCGTATTTCCATCATTTCCAAAAATACTGTAAATATTGGAAAAATAGGCGTTTTTCACCCTTAATTTTTTGGCAAAGAAGTGGATGTTTTCGAAAAAAAACGAACCTGTCTGATAGGAAATTACACGTAGAACATGACTGTTCATAACCATTTTTCTATTTTGAGGCCTTTCAGAGGAGATATTCCCAAAAGTTTCGATTTTTTCCAAAAATGCTGTGAATTGTTGAAAAATAAGTGTTTTTTACGGTTATGGACCGTTTTCCCGAAGCCGAAATCCCGAACGGACATTTTCCCGAATAAGATTTTTCACGAAAAAAATTTTCACGAATTCTTTTTCCCGAATACCGAAATCCCGAATCCTTTGATTCCCGAATTAAAAAAATTTTTGCTAAAAACTACCGAAATCGTCGATAATTTTTTTGGCCTTCAGTAGTCGAAAACTACCGGTTTTTTTCAAAAACTACCGGTAGTTTTATTTTGTTGCAATAAATCAAAAAAAATAGTAAAAAAGTTGGTAATTTGTAAAAAAAAATCAATGAAAACTAAGTGCAATGTAGTACAAATAAAAGAAAACACATTCAAAAAATCAGTTTTCTTCAAGGTGTCATCAATTTTGACCAACTTTTTGAAAAAAAGTTTGATTTACGAAATTTTATGCCATTTTTGAGTGGTTTTACTTTTTGAAAAACTATACTACCGAAAACCTCTGGAGGATGAAAAAAAACTACTGTTCCACTATGCAATAGGCATTCCATGGAAATAATTAAAAAAGTGATTCCTGAAATTCTATATTCGGAATTTTTACATTCGGGAAAATCACCGTGAACCGTTTTTTACCCTTAATTTTTGGTCAAGGAATTGAGTGTTTTTGAAAAAGAAAAAAGCCCTTCCGATAGGAAATTACGCGTAGAACAAGATTGTTCATAACTACTTTTCAATTTTGAGGCCTATTTGAGGAGATATTCACGAAAAACCGGATTTCAGCGGACGTTTACCCCTCCCCTGGTGGTAGCGGAGGGTTGTGGGGTGTCCATTATAGTACGTTGTGTAGTGGCCCATTACGAACGTAAAACGCGAAAAAAATCGGGCTTTAATTTTTGGGGGTTTGGTACATTTTTTCTCTTATTTGCCTGGACTGATAGATTAATTAAAATATTGATCAAACAAAATGAAGGAAAATTTTTCCAAAAATTTGTGTTCTAAAAACAAAACAAAAAATCACCTTTTTGACATTTATAAGGAAAAATCTCGTTGGCGAGCTAGAGGAGAGGACTCGACCTCCTTAGCATCACCTTAGGTACGCCCATGAGCAGATCTATTTTTTCAAAACAATTCAACCAACAAAACAAACAGCAAATATACTAAATTAAATTCATAATTCAAAGAAAACTTACATTGAACTCTCAATGGTACCGGTTCACTGGATGATTCGCCTCTATCGTTGGCCGCAGTACATGTATAGTTGCCAGTCTGATGTCTGGATATTTTTTGTAAAACCAAACTATGAGTACTGATGATTACTCTACTGGATAAATCTTGATTAATATACTGATTCTAAAACCCAACAACAACAACAACGATCGATACAATCTATTAATTACGTAAAAATTACACTCGTTAAAATAAAACCTCGAAACAAACTACTTTCACACTTTTTTTCCTTTTTAAACGCCCATAATATTATTCGTCTTGTAAAAAAAACCATTATTTTAAAGTTGTTTTTTTCCTGGCGAAAATGTGTCTAATTTTAAGTAGTACGAAAAGCGAAGCAAAAAAAAAAGAAAATAACAGAACAAAAATAGACAAATAGGGGAGAAAAATTAAACACCCTACGGAAAAGCGTAAACTATCCTTAAAAAGCTAAACTAAAGCAACGTTTTATTATTTTTTATAAAAGTTAACACGCTTCATCCCGAAAGAAATTTCGTTTAAACTGACACAAAAAGTGCTTATACGACGTTAAATCGAGTGGGGCCTCTCGTTGAATATTGCTTCGGGGGCCGTAAAAGAGACCAAATTTACTGTTATAGATAGTAGAATATTGTGTACTATTAAAGGAGAACGTTTCTTATGATCTTAAACACTCTCCATTGCTTGGCGCGTTATCTCTCTACCAGTTACACCTCCTACCAATATGTTTGTATGTGTAAGCGGAAAGCTGAACATGGAAAATAGTTCCCATGGGTGAAAGCTCGGTTGGGATGCGAAATTTCAACGGATTTTCGGCACTGCTGTAAATATTACTTAAAATGAGAATCTACTACCGAACTATTGCATATACGTTGATGGGATAGCGCTCATCATCTATAACCCAGAGCATCGTATGTTCTTCGTTCTTCTTCTTCGACGTCGTCTTCGTCTTCCTCTCGCACGCTACATACGCACTCTATCATTTTATATCAGTTTTTTTTCTTTCATTCGACAAAAAAAAAGATTTAATTTGGGTCGCGATGGGTATACGGTTTTTTCCTTCTTTATTCTATTTTTTTCTTCCCGTACGTATGAATAATACGATTAGATATATTTTATACTGCGGTGTGCCAATGTCGACGTTTATTCTACCTACGATGTAAAAATACACGATATCAATCGCTATAGGTATTGTAGCGGCGAAGAATGTGAAGTTTTTGAAAGAGGCGCACGAAAATCGCTAGGTCTAACCGAATAAACATAATGGCAACAAAATATATAAGGCAAATGAGACGTGCAGGCGTTTTCGTGGGTACCGCGACATCCACACAAGCCTAAGGTAAGGAAGCATATAAATAATAACAACAAATCTGTACACAGCTCGGTGTGCGACTTTACTTACGTTTTTCAACCACGTTATTTTGTGTTCTCTCGGATTCGATTTGATTTTGCATTCGAAATAAACGTCGTCGCCTTCTTTAATCTGTACCGCGTTTAAATTATTTCCCAGTTGTAAAGATATGATTGGCGGGTCTAGAATTGAAAACCAGCAAATCAACCAAATGATAAAAACCGACAAATGTTTCATTCGAAATGTAATTTCCAACAAACAAAAGAGCGAAAATAGAGAAAAAACCGACAAATATGGGAAACTAGGTACCGTGGCGGTTGAACAAAGAGCAAATAATTTGTGTTTTACGTATACTTAGGTAGAACGAGTAAGTTTTAAGGTGAAAATGTGTTTTAAAATAAATAAAAATGTTCGCTCCGAGTCAACATATGTATCGTGCCTATAAAAATAACGTAGCGTAGCTCGAGCCAGGCGAGAAAAAAGTTGAGCAAGTTTTTTTTTTGTTTCTAGTCGAAGATCTGGCTGCTTTTAAGGCTTACAAATAAATAAACAAAAATTTATGGTATAAAACGTTAAACTGTGAAAGAGATAAGGTGTTGACTATTTGATAGCAAGCGGAACCTAAATCAATGTCTGAATTTAGCTTAAACTTTTCATTCCCGAGGGATAAATTTGAGACCACCGACACTACATTAGAAAGAATCTAAGTTAACCTTTTCGCTCCCCGATATTTTCGGTTTTGTTTTGCGTTTTTTTTCTTATTGAAATTTACATTCAATTTTCGTTTTAAATATTTTTCCAAATGTAGTTTTAAATTTATCTACGTTGAAAGAATATGGTGAAACTTACAAACGACGTTGAAATGAATGTAGTCTTCCAAAGCAGAACCGGGAATTTCCGTGTTTTCTCCGCGACATTTTAATATCCGTCCGTCGTCATTTGGTGTAGGATAAAAACGAACAGAACTGATTACCACAGTCTCATTCGCATTTTCGGAGATCTGGAAAAAAAGATATTGAGGCAAGGTGGATTTAGTTCTCAAAATTAAAAAAAAATTATCAAATTCAATGTTACATTATTTTATACTCGAACGAATCGATCGTTCTCGATTTTATTTTTCAAAACTGAAATCAGGGAACTTCGAAGTGTACTCGTAGTTTAAACCTCAAAACAACAAGATTAAAACTTGAAACGTTAACCCACCAGCTACATGAGCGAATCTCGTCAACCCTTCTTCCTCGGCTTGAACAAAACTTCGATTTTCAGAAAGAGTGTTCAACAGATCCCTCACAGCCAAATTTTCTCTAGTTTGAGTTTATTTTTCGATTTTTGGTAATTTTTTGAGAGCTATAATATATTGCGTGGCAAAAATATCAAATTTTTAAAAACACATTTTCTTTAAAATAAAATATTAAAAACTGGATTTTTTCATATTTTAACGTATTTTAAAATTTGTATTTTGCTAAAAAAAATTCAGTCAATTTGGATTCTTTAGTGCAAATAGGTTTATTCTAATGTGTCACAATTTTAGAAAATTTCAATTGAAAAGTTCAGATATTATTTTTTATTGTATGTAATTGAAAAATTGTCAATTTCCAAAAACGACAAATCTATTCCAGAAAAAACTCACTCGTATGTTTTGGTCAAAATTCGATGGAACTGTGTCATATTCTACTAGATTTCTCAAAAGCACGCAGAAACCAAATATTCAGCTTCTCAAATTAATTTTCATGCTTTATGGAGACATTTTAGCCATTTAGAGAAGATCAAAAAATTATAATAAAGTAGATTGACGTAGACTTATACACGATGAAAATAGCATTTTCTGCACATTCATCCATTTCAATTCGAATAGACGATTTTTGAAAATTTATTTCTTTGATTGGCAGTGAAAAATCGCACTCGGAATCCTTTAAATAATGAGGATATTTAATTTTTTCAGTTGGTGAATTTGATGTTTGCGTTTTTCCTTATTTTTTAATTCAAAAATAAAATGTCTGAGGAAAAGTTGAAAAGTTACAGAAATACTTAGCAATTTGGTAAATTGAAAGATGAAAAAAATATATATCTGAATCTGACATCAAAAAGCCATCAATCGCAAAAAAAAATTGTAATTTAAAAGAAAAAAAAAACAAAAGAGAACAAAACTGAAATACTTATCTGACATTTTATTAAACATGTCATTTCGCCAAAATTTCAAGTTTTTAAAAATCTAAAAAAAAAAGTCACTTGTATTGAAAGGTCCAAAAATTTTCAAGTTTTTCAAGTCTAACAGTATGTAGGTAATCATGTCAGCGATCATGAAAAAATGAAAAATTGATGGAAAAAATTTGTCCTCTAGAGCTATAACATTCATGTTAACAAAAATAAGATTGCTCTTAGGAAGTTCCAAGTAGATGTAATAAAAAGGGCGAACGGTCAATAGAAAAAGGAAATCAAACTTTTAGAATTTTGTTTCATTGCAAAAACTACCCATTTTGAAATTTTTATTTTTTGCTAAGTATATAAAGCACACCTATCCATGTCAAATTTTCAAAAATTCGCCAAAAATCTAAAAATCAAATTGGACAGACAAAAAATTTACCTACTGTAGATTTTTTTACATAGGTAATACCTAATAAAAAAATAAACCTGCCACTTTTTCTAATTTATTTCAAGCTTCAAATTCGTGAAAATTTTTTCAGAAATCCAAGATTTGACTTTAAAAATATTTAATTTCAAAAAAATGGATCAATGCGAGAAAAAAAATGTTTAATCCCAAATGACCAATTTATATTTAAAAAATAATACGTTCATTCTGCTCAATAATTCTTTTTGAGCGTCATATCTGAGAAAAATTGTTCATAACAACAAGAAGTGCTCTCAAAAATATAAAATTTCCAGTAAATGTACTAACATTGGAAAAAATTGAAATTTTTAAATTCATGTTGACTGGTATTTTCTATTTAAAAATCAAAATTTCAGTCAAATCAGAGTCAGCGGGCAAATGAAGTCTCCTAAAAAAACTTTCAAGTTTAAAATTTCTTTAATACGTGTGATATAAATTTTAAAAAAGAAGGACTTATTTTTGCAATTTTGAATTAGGAATTATAAAAATGCTCAAAATCCTTAAATATGTACCTATTTTGCCCTTTGGTTTCACGGTTTTGAGAAAAAGAAATAAAAAGTCCTCAAAAATTTCACAGTAAATTTTTTCATGTCCTAAAATTAAAATATTTTGAAAAAATTGAATATTTAGTTATTGATACCTTGAAAAAAACTAATAAAGAATCGTCATCCATTTTTCTTTCTTTTTTTCAGAGTAAAAACAAAATAAATGAAAGGGACAAAACAGCTTCCTACCACTCCCTCTCTCAAATGGCACAATTTGATTTTCAGTTTGAAAAATTTGGGTTTGAATTGAAAAATGTTTGCAAGTGATGAATCCTCGTGGAAAATCTTCATATCAAATTTCGGTAAAGTGAAAAAAATTGTACTTCGAATTTTAAAATTTCAAAAAAAATATTTCACTTGAAAATTGTTGGTTATTTAATCTTCAAAAAGTTGACTCCAGTACGTCCCTGCTTCCTTTTTTTCCCCTTTTTCCCCCTCTTCAAGAAGATAGATTGCAACCATTTTAGAAGTTTTTCATAATTTTTTTAATTGATCGAAACGTAAATAATGGCAAGAAAAAAAGATAATTGGAAAGTTACTTTTCACCTTTATTATTTTTTCTCAGAGAGCCTAATACAGATATTACAGAATCAATGAAATTTTTTTTATTGCCCCGATTTTCAATTTCATGGTACAGGTATCTACTTTATTTCGAACGTTGAAAAACGTGATGGCAACGAATCCTTAATTTTTGCTACCCACATATTTGCGCAACATCATCTACTACGGATTTTCAGATTATCCCCTTATTTCAGGGATTCCAATGATGAAATTATTTCCAAATATTATCAAAATGTTTGTCGAAAAAATAATATAAAAATTTCATAGGCCTATCAAAAAAAGCGAAACTGAGAAATAAGTTCAATATCAAGCAGGTAAATATGTAAATAAGAGTTTAAATTCGCCCCTAAATGCACTCTCCCGGTCTCCAAGAAAGAATCGAAATCGACATTATTACGGGATAGAAATAAAAATTTTCGACTCGGATGAAATTTTTTCAGACTCGAAATACGATGATTTTATTTCTAGAAGTCATCACATTTGCAAATCTTCCAACTCAACCCAAATTTTCTCAACTAAAAATACAATTTCGCCATAAGAGATTTTCATCTGCCCATTGCTCCGTTCAGTTCGACTCAGGCTCTTCCAAAATTTTACATTAGGTAGCACAATACGTATAATTTTCATATTTGAATCGAAATTTTGTTAATTCTGTACAATAAAGGTAAAAAAAAAACACTCAAGAGACTTGCTAATTTTTAACTTCTCATAAAATTTTCAAATTCCCTCTTGTTTCATCCAACTTTCGAGAAAAAATTCAAGCTAGAATATCTTCGCACAATCGTATCGAAAACGACAAAGGAAAAAAACAACAAAAATTCCAGCAATGGAAACAATAGCTACTGAAATGAAACAGAAACGGAAGACGGTAAGCTTACGAACACACATCTCGTCAGTCGTAAAAATTCCGATCACAGAATGAAATTCCGACATTATTTTTAAAATATCAAAAGAAAGATAATACGCGTAATTCGGCGTTGAAATAAAGGTCGAAGGCAGAAAAAATTAGCATAATCAAGGAATGAATAATGTAATACGAGCATTAAACGTTTTGCAACCAACTGAAAATAAACAATCCAGACAAGATACTAAAACCAACTGGTCGTATATACCTTCGTCGATGTCTATCCTATCGCAAAAGGAATAATAGTGACCAATATTCGCATACTGGTACGTATATCCATTGATCGGTATATTGTATTAGAGATAATCAAGGAAAGTTTGCAAATACCTATTTACATAGGAAGAGATCGAATAAATTATGCTTTGCCATTCAACCAAACATTTGGAAACGTAAATACGTAGGTAGTAGGTAGTTGGTACATGGTATATCAAGCATCACAAATTTCACCTGCACACGCTTATATACCTATCTTAACGATGTACCGAATCTACTATCAACATTATTACAAAATTCAAATGGTATATAAATGCTGATAAACTAAAGCCTAGCTCTCGAAGCAATAATTACAGCATGAGCTCGTGTCGAATTTTAACCCATATATAGATCTAATTTTAAAAAATATTATCCCACGAAGCTTAATAGAATATCTGCCGTTTGAAATGAACAAAAAAGGGGGAAAATTCATCGAAGATTTCATCCATGTAATTCGTATTATTTTGGCCAAAAACTTTTAACTGCCAAGGTACCTATCTTTACATCTTTCGAGAATATTTGAAGCAAGCTAATAAAAAGTATTCCATTTTACAGCCGAAATTTCCAACAATAATTTTACATCTTCAATTAGACAAGAGGCTATAGAGGTTTTTAAACAATTTTGTATCCAGTGTCTCGATTTATACATTGTATAAATAAGATAATGCGGAATTCGTGTTTCGGGACATTTTGCGAAAAGGTGAGAAACACTTTTGCACGCCTTAAAACAAGGAAGAAAATAACTATCAAGAAGCCGAAGCTTTCAAGCTTTGTCTTTGTTCTAATTAAATTACACTTTAGCTTCTAAACTTAATTAAGTAATAGAAATTCCTTAAATTTATAATCTACGGAATCCGGTTCCTCAAAATTTTTCACTTTCATAAATTCAATTCAATTGCACCGAACGTAATTCGTGTTTATACGAGAACGTTTGAAGAATACGTGAAAATTTAATCAGATCAAGAATTTATAATTAAATGTACCTACGCGTACGTAGGTATATCTTTTGCAAACTTCTTTGGCTGAGAGCAGTGTGAGATCGCACGTGTCTATAATTGGGTATTCGTTATATTAAAAACAAATTACGATAGAAAATGGGTAAAGAAGATAAACGAGATAATATTTGTTTTCTACTTGGTATAATAATCGGTGGCAACGTTGTAAAAAATAAGAATGTAGCGAGTAGTCTCTTTTGAATAGCACAAATCATTTTTCGACGCGATTTTGAAAAATATTCAATTTTTAAATAAATTTTGTTCGTTGGAAGATGAAACAATTCTTTTTAAATTCGAAGCAAGGCTTTTCATGGAAAATTATCGTCATTGACTTGAAATTATATTGCAATTGGTGGTTTTCAGTTAAAATGACTTCAAAAATTTGGTAAACAGCACTTTCTTCCATTTTCCATGAATTTTACGATTTCTTCCACTAGCTTGAAAAGTTGTTTTTGTACAACTTTTTATCCTCATTCCCCACCCTCACTCTGATTGAGCTCAATGAGGTGTCTCTCCTCATTGAAATAATAAAATTGATCTTGACTCAAATTTGGTCGAATGAGAGCATCCTCCCTCCCAAAAAAAATTACACCCTACTCTCTCAATTATAAATCAGTGAAAATTACCGAAAATCACCGAGAAACAGTCAGAATTGCAGCACAGGAGAAAATCAGTGAAAATTTTTTCACTGAAAGCAAATCAGTGAAAGAAAATCACTGGAAATCAGTGAAAATTCACTGAAAACTCGGTGTTATTTATGAAATTCACTGAAAAATCTGTGAAATTCTTTGAATAATCAGTGAAAAATCACTGAAAATCAGTTAATTTCACTGATTTTTCCTGTGCTGCAATTCTGACTGTTTATCAGTGATTTTTCACTGATTCGGAATGAGAGAGTATCCAAACTTCGCGTTGCCAAGACATGACCCCCTACTAGACAAGAAAATCATTCTATGAGAACTCAGAAGGAGGTAGATAGAAAACTGATATTTTTACAGATTGTAGACATTACATATGTATAAAAGTACATTCAGAGTGATTTTTAAATTTTCATTCATATTTTTTTCAGTTTCTTGAGTTTTGGAAATTTTAAAAATCTTCAAAAAAAACATGACTGGATTTTTAAAAAAAGCTTTTCTGAACCTTAAATTGTAACTGCCTTTTTTTAAAACCCAGAAGTGATTACAGCAGTGACAAAAATATAATTAAAAAAGGATAGATACAGGTTTTTTTATTTTTTATTGTCACCGTCTCGGAAACTTCTTCCTGATTAAAATCCTAAAATTAAAATGAATATTTTTGAAAAAAAAATTTCTTTACTCTGTCTAATTGCCCTTAAAATTCAAGTGCCTATAATACAAACATATCGAAAAAAAATTGAAAAAATGTTGCCAAAAAATTCCATTTTATTTATAGGTTTAATAGATGTTTTACTCAAAAATTCCCTTGCATGGTGCCCACTTTTTATCTACACCCTTATTTCAAGGGGTACAAAATGAGTAAATTTCAACAAAAAAAAAAAGCCAGGCAAGCTAAGCTTTTTTAAAAACTCAATCTGTTTGAGGTCGCCGGTGCCTAATAGCTTAGGTTGAGTAGCTGCTATACGAGAGTACTCGGGTTCGATCCCTATTGCATGGTACCGAGAAAATTTTGGTAATACCTATCGACTCAAAAAAAAAATTCGGTATTTCAATGTTCAAGTTCAACAACTACATCATGCATCATACATGTAAAAAAGAGCAAAGACATTCTTTACCGGTTCTAGGGGTGATGGAAAAATCTTTACGGGTCGTAGAGGTGCTCAAGAAAAATGCGGTTGTTAAGGCTCATTTACAACCTCGAAATCGCGTTGGTTACGCCAAAGTTAGGATACAAATATGGTATGATGTAAAAATAGTTTTTTCTTACATTTTTAAAAGTTCTCGTAAAATCGAAATCTACCATTTCTAAATTTTAGAGATGATTTTTGAGAGGTAAAAGTGTTAAACTGTCCATACTAAGATCATTTCAAAAAAATAATTTCAAAAATAATTTTTCCGATTTTTACATTAAACCCCAACAAAAGTGATTTTTGCGAGCATGTACTCCTGAAGGAATGGGATGAAGATGTAAAGAGGACGCCAACGGAATTTTTGGGTAAAAACAAAAACCTACATTTTATTTTAACAATTTTCAAAATTGTTTAGATACTTATACTTAAATTTTGATCGGCATCTGGGTTGAGCCGAAATGTTTTCCAGACCTTTTAGAGGTCCAAACACATTTTCCCGACTATCCGTCATTCATCTTTCGAAAAAAAAATCAAAACGTTCTTCTCATTAATGATTTTTTCTTTAAAAAATTTTTATTTCAAATCGAAAAAAATCAAGAAAAATTAGATATTGAATCTCAAAAATCGTGAAAAATTCAACGAGAGTAAGATGTTTTTAATTCTAGGCCCTTTCTCAAAGATTCCAAAATTAATTGAATAAAGATTCAATTTGAAGTTCAAGTTGTCAGTGTTCATAAAACAAAAGTTCAATTTTTAATCCAAAATTTTTTTAAAAACCATAATAAAATTTTGAATAAGTTGCTATACAGCAATTTTTTCAAAGGAATGAAAAATTCCTCACAACTCAAGCTGCAGGGGTTCTGATATTTTTGAGTATTCATTGCAATACTTTAGATTCAAATTTAACGCATTAATGGTATAAAAATATTAAAAATCGAATTTCAAGTTGGTAAAAATCGCACATAAAATCATTAGTGATAAGAAAAATTTAAATGGTCGAATCGTTTATAAAAACAAGAGGACAAGTTAGATCATCATTTTAGTAGTTCAAAAAATCGAATCAAAAATAATCAAGTTTCAAGTTTATACCTATTTGTATCGGGCGCCATAGCGAAATTTTTGAAGAAAAAAGCAACTTTCAGTAATTTTTTTTAGCAAAAAGTGACCAGAAAATGACCAAAAAGTAACCAAAAGTACCCAAAAATTTAATTTTTTCGGGGGGGCAATTTTTTTAATAGTTTTCTGGGGGGGATTTTTTTGTAGTTTTCTGCAAATATTTCAAAGATAAATCAACTGAAAAGACGTGAATAATTTCATTTATTAAATTCCTTCGTCAAAACAACAAACAAACTAGCAAAAATCAATTTTTTAATTCTTTTCTCAACGAATTTTGAAAAATAGGAACTTCTACGTGAAAATTTGAATTTTGCCTGGAAGTGCGAAGAAGAAGTGACTTTTTAGGGGAAAAAAGTAACCGAAGTGATATTTTAGACGTAAAAAGCAACCAAAAGTGACTGAAATCAAAAAAAGTGACAAACACCCTCAAAAAGTGACCCACTATGATGCCTGTTGTATGATAAAAGTTCAGTATTAAGCTTTAGCGAAAATCACTTTGGCCTCATAATGCCAACTTTAGACTCTACACTAAAATACGTTCTCTTTCTATTAGATTAGAACCAAATGACTAAATTCCTTACTGAATGTAACGATTACCTTCTTCAAAATGTACTTATCACCTTAATGCACTAAAAGTTGCAGTCCCACCAAATGAAAGGAGAATTTCTTCC
>JAVBJF010001008.1:0-24531 GCA_033439095.1 Pseudococcus viburni | reverse complement strand
CTGGGAAGGGGCGCGAGACAAAAATCGGCGGCCGGCGGCGAGGTCTCCAAAAAACCTCCGGCGGCGCGATTTCGGCGGCGTCATTGTTTTTTACTCAACAAAATTAGTTTCAAAATATGGAAAAAATCCAAAAAAATGAAGTCATTAAAAAAGCAGCAATTTTTAAAATTATATTTTGAAAAAATGAAAACTGGGAAACTTGTCATTTATTAATAATTTACAGGCTCTTTTTCATCTTTTTGGGAGAAGACCCTTCCCTTACGCCAACGCCGCCGCCGATAAAAATTCCGGCGGCGGCGTCGGCGGCGCACCGGTAATTTTACTCGGCGGCGGCAAAAAAGTAGAAAAAATCAGCGGCAGCGGCGTAATTTTTCGGCGGCGCACATCTCTAGCACCTCCTGCTACCCTCCTCTTGCCCCTTGGGGGCTCAAAATTTTTTTGTGAAGTTTCCCACTCAAAGTAAACCACCTCACCAAATTTGGTCAAAATCCAAGATATGTTTTTTTTTTCGATCCACCCTAATATACATACATATACCGAGAAGGCAAAGAAAGATTCATTTTTTGATTTTTCCGCGTAATTTTTTGAAAAATGTTTGCCTTCGGCCGCTTGGGCCATAGATAATTTGTTTTTTCCTTTCATGAAATAGATACCCATTAGGTACTAATATCTATTTTATAAATTTTTTTCAAAAATCGTGTTAAAGGTTTTGAAAAAGAAAATTTTTGAAAATTATACCTAATATGCTCCTTCGAAAATTTGAGTGTTTTAAAATATCACGGCTCATTCATCATTGTAATCATTGTTAAGTTTTGTTCTCTATACCTAGGAGTAAAAGAAAATTTGAGCTAATTGATACAGTACAAAATATTGTTTTTACTTACGCCTAATTGTTGGTTGAAAGAGCAGTCGATACTGGTCCAATTCACGGATGAAATCAAGTCTTTATTAATTTTAAATTCACCAACCGTCCCGTTTTTCAACTTGATTGTTTTTGAGGGTATTTCAAGGGTTCGATGCTGTGAAATCCATTCATCAATTAATTTGTTGAACTTTTTTGGACGAAACGGTTGTACTATTTCATACAAGTTATTTATTAATGGTATGGCGACGTCGTATCGTGGATCTGGTGGATAGGTTTCCATAATATCTATTGGAAAATCATCAGGTAGTTCAAGTTTTTAAATGAAGCGTTTTGATAGAAATCATAAAAATTATCATTCTGTGTAATTTGAACATTAATTTTACCTTTATGTGCCAGCAACATTGGCAGGAAAAAAATAATCGAAATGATTTTTTCCATCGCAGTAGAGAATTGATTTGATGAACTAGATGTAAAATTGCCGTACAGAAATCATTCGAGTAGATTTAGTGAATTGTTTTTCACCATTGTTGTTATTACCTAAATTAAAGTTGCAAAAAATATTTCTTGTGAAATTTTAACAGAATTTAGGTTAGTGATTAGAATTTGAGAGAAAATTGTTTGAAGAATTTTTCAGCGAAATAAATAACTATTCTGGTATTGAATTGAACACACATATAAAAGTTGTCTTTTCGAATAAATGTACGAATGATGTAGATAAGTATTTTTATACTACATACATGCAAAAAAAAGGTATAAATTGGCAGATGGGGATGGTTCATTTTTTTCCCCTGTGAACTTTTCCGCGATGACTAATCCCCCTTCACCCCAAAAATTCAAATATAACGAATTTAGGCCGAAAAATTTAAAAATTGTCTATCCCAAAAAATGGAAAAAATTTCGAATTGGGGGGGTGTCTCTTTTTTTTCTTAATTGAAGACATTTTTGGAAAATTATTTTCCCCTATTTAAAAAAATTTGAAAAGCTTTTTGGGAAGTCTTTTAAAAGTACAGGGTTTGAGTTTTTTTTTGTTTAAAACATTGTTAAAAACAAACATCGAAAATAAGTGTTTAAAACACGTCTAAAACAAAACATCGAGATTTCATTGTTTTTTATGTGCGAAAAAGTCCATGCTCTTGCATTGTAAATGCATTGTAAGTGTGAACTGTTATTTTTATTTCGATTTGTGCAGTGATGGTGACTTGAGGACCTTCTTGAAGAACCAATAAGTGACCGACGTTTGAAATCCACAGATTTATTTTTAAAAAAAAGGACCAATTAACTTAAAAATCTTCAATTTTGAAGAAAAAACAGGGTTTTTTGAAACAAAAATTGTCTAAAAACACAGTTTAAAACAAAACCCCTGTTTTAAACAGTTTTTTTCTCGTTGTTTTAAACGTGTTTTAAACACTCGTTTTAAACATTCTGTTTTAAATATCGTAACCCTGCAATGTACTTACTTAATACATATTTTATATCTGATTGAATAGGTAAGTATTTTCGTACCTTAGGGCGCAGAGTTCGAATATTTGCTTATTTTTGGGATTCGACCCTTTAGTGCCCCCTAGCTCCCAATTTCAAAAAACACATGCAAAAAAATGGGAATAACATGTGTCATATCGATTTCTACTAATTGAAGGTTGGCTGAGCTCGATTATCGACTTACTTTCTCGATCCGCCTCCTTCGTTCCCCACACTGACTCGGTGACTCCCAAATTACTAAAAAAAATTTTAAAATCAATGTTTTTTTTTTTTTTCAAAATTGAGTGCTATGTGGCCGGCTACTAAAGGGTCGAATCTCAAAAATAAGCAAATATTCGAACTCAGTGCCCTCAAAAACCCACCAAACGACACATCACACGTTATTTCTCATTTTTTTGAATTTTGACCTCATTAGGGGGCTGATAGGGAAATTCAGAGGGGTCGTATGAAAAAACTAAGCACATATTCGAACTCAGCGCTTTCGAATTAGTAGAAATCAATGTATTACTTCACTTTTTCCACTTTTTTGAATTTTGACCAAAATTTTAGGACCTCCTTTGCCCCCCAGGGGTATTGAAATCTCATCTTGAAAAGTAATCAGTTGAAAAATACATAAAGAGTTCTCTTCACAGTAATTTTTTCAGATTTTTAAATGGGGCTCTTCATCTTTTGTACTCATCATGAAAGTTGAACTTCCATCACAAAAGCTCAACTTTGAACTTTTCAAAAAGTGATTATAAATTTTGAATCTGATTTCAATTCTCTACAAAACCGCATGAACAGATTCATCTTAAACCTAACCACCTCGAGATATGCTCTTTCAAAGTTGAGCCATTTCGCAAAAAATCCAAATTTTACGAAAATTACAAGTGCCCCCTCCCCGCCCCTCTGAAGGATTAGGAGTAGAATGACGTCGCGGCGATTACTTCATTAGACTATCGAGAAGAACTCATAAAAAATTTTTGAGGGAAATCGGAAGACCCAAGGTCAAAACCTGGTCGAGTTGACATGGAAAGCCAATTAGCATTTTCTTTTCGGATTACTTGTGAAATTTTAATCCTTATCTATATGTCGCATTCCCTCCTCTCTTTGAGAAATATGTACCATTAAATCTTTTTAGGAAAGAATGAAATTTTGGGCTCAAAATCGGCGGATTTTTTTAAAATAAAAAACCAATAACATTTTCAAGTTTCCGTCGTAAAGCGTTCCAAAAGACCTTCCACAATTAAAATTTCAACCTCTGAAGTTGATTAAGAGCGTATATTTTATTAAATAAAGAACACATATTTTTTTAAATTTTTATTTCATTTTTACACTAGGACAGTAAAATGTGAATTACTCGGCATTGTAATGTTTATCTACATTCGATTTACTGTTTTTAAATATTAGGTATATAATTTTGTAGGTTATAATGATTCAATGAATGAGGTACATGATTTAAATTTTGTGAAAAGTACTTTCACATGAATTAAGTAGTACAAAGTGACCAAAAAGTAGTTCCAAAAAAGAAATTGTTCGCAAAAATTTCCTAATTAATTTATTCGAAAAATTTCAAGTCTGGTGGCATCCTTATAGTTCATTACTTTTTGTACATAAACCATTTCCTAAATTTTTAATAGTTTTAAAAATTTTTGTGAAAAGTGATTCATTCTTGCTTTAAACACTATACATAAACATAATCTAATGAAATTTAAAGATTACATGGAATAAAATCTAGAAATGTCTGCGGATAGTTTCTGAGATACTCAAAAGCTTGAATTCAACTCTGTCAACCTCAAACCAATGTGTTTAACGTTGAAATAAAAAGGATTAAATTTCAGCGTTTTACAAATTTGAAGCAGATTTTTGATTCTGTATTATTCTAATTATTCTTTGTTTTGAGGGAATACTTGTGCATTATTGAGGTTCTTTGAATAGGGACATGGCAAAACGTGGCGGAGGCTCTCTCTATTTTTTTGTTATCGGTCTGGAGGTAAAATTCTCCATTCTGATTGGCAATGATCAGAACTGTCACGAACTGTGATATGAGTTGGCCAATCAAAATAGGAGAATTTTACCTCCAGAACGATAACAGCATGTAAACATTGTAAACAGAGCCGTCGCCATGATATGCCATGTCCCTATAATTATTACTTGTACGGAGGTTAGAAGATTGTTAATTTTAGTAGAATATTTAAAAAAAATTTATTCCATCGATAATAAATTTTTACTGAAATTTCAAATTGTTTATGGGAGGTACTTACTTTTCAGTCATCCTGTACTTACACTTGGGTATATCTCAAATGGGCCCTTGAAGCCGTGCATTGAATTCTACTTTGATGTTCCATGGATTGTCTTGATTGCGCTTCAATCAAACAACCATTATTAATATGTACTTTATAACACGTATTCTTCTATTTGTTTTTGATATTAATTGATTGTTGAATTGATTCCGCAGTGGTCATTTTTAATGTTTGTAATAAATTTATACCCATAAGAATATGTCATTTTCGCGATTTCGTCACTTCCCTTGCTCGTATCACGCCCCCTCCCCCCTATTATGTCTACAAGAATGGCTGTGGTATCATTAGATTGTTTATACTCCAGTGAAAGATTATTGTTGCTTCCATAGCCCCGTTTTTCCCTTACAAAAAAAAATATTCAGTAAATTGTGAGATTTTTGTTGAAATTTCAAAATTCGGGACGGGGTGGCACGGGTCTCCTCCCATCGATCAGGCTGAAACTTTTTCTATGTAATACCATCTCAGAAAGGAAAAAATTGGCGGGATGGCACAACCGATATCTAACAAAAAAATTTTCACCTTAGTATTGGCGTATTTTTGAAAGATAATTCGTTGGGTGGAAGGTGAATTTTCAAAATTTGGATGTTTTTATCGTATAAATGGGGTATATGCAAGTAGTTTGAGCTGCTGAACACGGTTCAGTTGCAAATTTTTTCTTTTGCCAATTTCGTATACAAAAGAAAGTGGCATGTTCAAATTTGAGCCATCTGCTGTACTTATTTGTAGGTACTTAAAATTACAAAAATCGCCAAAAAGGAATGAAATGAAGTGAAAATCAGAAAAGTGGTGTATAAATACGTATTTTGGGGTATAATTACACAAAAAAAATTTTCGACAAAAAATGATCACTTTATGAGTGAAAAACGGTGTGGAAAAATGGTTTTTCGCATTTTTCAAGATGTTCTACCACGTGGAAAATTCTGAAAAAAATATCACGTTGTACATAGGGGCTAGGTACATGAAATATATTTTTTTCAGAATTGCACCTCTGAACCATCATGGAAAACTCGATTTGAAGTTTTCAAACACGAGTTTCAGCTAGAAGAAATCATCGAAAAATTTTTTCCAACCATCAACTAATACCCCTCAGTATAGTGTACCACCCACGCAAGTTTGAAAAAATTTGGTTGAAAACTCGCGAAAATAAAAATTTCTAATGAAAAGGCTGAAAAAAGAACGTTTTGGCCCATAATTAAGGATAGGGAAGGGGTAGGGAGCCAAACATTTTTCCACAAGGTTTTCAGACCATAAGAACCAACTTCCATCGGTTAGTTTCGAATTTCAGCTCGGGGGCAGATTCACCTATCTTAACCGCCGCGCCGGTACCCTTTTCAAATTTTACAAAATAATGAGGTAATTTTGAAATTTCAATAATTTTCCAAAATTTGAGAAATGAACTTGAGCATCTGAAATTTTGCAATGCGATTCTTTTACGGTGTACTTTCGATTTATTTTTGTTTCGGGCCAAATTTTTCTGCCGGTTGAGATACCTTCCTTGTCAATAAGAAGTCTGAATTTCGCACCCTGATTATAAAATGACGCGAAGAAAAGAGAGAGACGTTCACGCGTACGTGTCTGAACAAACTCGTGCTACTAAATTGGTCCTCGTGACGTATCTTTTATCAAATTGAATTTATTAGTAATCACGTCGTTACTCTTCTCTAACAAGATGAAATAATTTATTTTCAAAATGGTTGTCGACTCGACTGTTAGTGTCGTTAACAACCCTAACTTTCGGTTTATTCCCCTTATAGCCTGCTATATTTTAATACCCTTTTCGTGCCTACGAAACATGACAAAATCGGTGGCTTCGACGACGGGTGTCCGAACCACATTGAAAGCAACCTTGAAAATGTTGAAAATTTTCACTTGTTTTTCCTAGTCCACTTTTTCATACGTAGCTTAATTTTTTTTCCTTGTTGTACCTGGATGCTAGATATGATATGTATATTTACTAATTTTGTGTGGAGAACTATTCGACGAATGCATGTTCTTCCCTCTTCCTCACTTCTGCCTATATTTTTCTCGTTGTTCAATTGTGGACGTTCTTCGAAGATACCTACCTTATTCAACATTGTAAAGATTGACGTAGGTTCGTGAGAAATGGTGTAATTCAAGATGAGGTTTGTTTTTCATAAAAACAATAAATTAGCCTCGGTTACCTATACGTAGGCTTCGCGTAGGAGGGTATGTTTTCGTATATTTGGACAATGGAAAAAACTAACATCATTTCGGTGGTGATTTTGATTTAAACGGGTCGATAATATAACGCGACGAGTAAAACCGGTGAGTCTAATATAACCATACGTACACCAAACAACGCAACGTTTCTATCTCTCTCAAGTATTATTACAAATACAAATGGGAAAAATGTGAAGGGTACTGATTGTTATTTAACTAAGAAACATTTGGACGTCTAGTGCCATGTTTAGCTTGTCATTCATTGTGACACCTTTTATATTCCGTATAATTTATTCGGTTGGCCTTTCTTGTCTTTTGACATATTGTTACCATTTTTTTTTTTTTCATTATTTCTCTTTTCTTTATCGCAGATATACAGTAGTATATTTCAAACTATATAAATAAAATCGGCCAAAAAATTGGTATAATAGGGGCGAACTATACGAGACCTACGTCATTACTTATTCGTGCCTCTTGAAATTGGAACATTGATTGGTTACAAGGTATTTTTTCAATCGCCTACAACTTTATCAGGACAGGTGTTGAGAACGAGTAATCGTTTAATAAACATTTCGTATTTTAATTTTTATATCGTCTGGTGGTGGTTTCGTTTTAGTTCGAGGTTTGTATCGAACGATGGAATTTTTCGAATATTTTTAAACGAGTCAATTAAAATATCTAGATATACTGTGAAGGAATTCGAAAACTGTTGTTTTTAATGTTCAAAATTTTGAAAAATTGCTTTCCCTGTTTTCAAAGTTGTTGAGTTTCTAGGAGAATTTCCTTCTTTTCTCTTTTTTTAAGTGAGGCTAGATCATTTAAAAATTTTATGATAGGTATCCAGGTTTTAGAATCTCTTCCACGAAGGAAGAGAAATATTCATTCGGATTAGCGAAAAGGAAGCCTCGAATTTTCTTCAATTTTCAAATTAGTACGGACGATTTAGCTTAAAAAAAACCGAAAGCCAAAAAAAATTCCCGGAAACGGGAAAGTTCGTATATAAGCTTTATAGAGGGTATATTTCAACATACCCGACTTTCCCTAAAATCGGAGAATATTTTGCCTCCCTTTTGGGGGTGAGGAGGTTTAAATTTTGGTTTTTCAACTATAACTTTCGAAATTACGCCCTTACGAAAAAAAAGTTGATACAAAAATTGAAGAGAAATCAAAAACACACAATTTTTCTATTTACCATTTTTTCGCAAAACGTCATGGAGGGGAGCTAGAGCCTTCAGAAAAAAATCATTTTTGAAAATTTTCCATTAACATAAATAATTGCCAAAAATCGGATTAATCGACTTTTAGGAACGGCTCTTTCGCATAGTACATCCTATTACTATGTAGAAAAAGCAAAATGTGCAACCGACCTCTTATCTCAAAGTAGGGGGTGGATCCCCTGTAGAAAAAGTTGCATTTTCCCCCAAGAATAGCTCAGCTACAGTGAAAAATTCGAAAAAATGTATCAAACAAACGTTGTAAAACGTTAAAAGATGAATATTTTCCTTTTTTTACATTTTTTCTACGTGCTCTTGGGGCCGAGCTATTGCAAAAAGAAAAAAGATCGACGCAGCGTTCGAAAATTTCTCACAATATTTAAAACTCCTCCTAATTTTGTTCCAGGGGTTAGATGATTATAAAAATCGATTTTAGTGACCACGAAAACCCCAGAAACCCACCTGTTGGACTATTGGTTCGCTAGATTTTATACCAGGCCTACATATGTGTAATTTATTGAGTTGATGAAAAAATTTCAGACTCGCGTCGATCTTTTTTCGTTTTGCAATAGCTCGGCCCCAAGACCACGTAAAAAAAATGTAAAAAAAGGAAAATGTTTGTCTTTTAACGCTACACAACGTTTGTTTGAAACATTTTTCCGAATTTTTCACTATAGCTGACCTATTCTCGGGGGAACTATGCAAAAGAGCCGCTCCTAAAAGTCGATTAACCCGATTTTTGGCAATTATTTATGTTAATGGAAAATTTTCAAAATTGATTTTTTTCTAAAGGCTCTAGCTCCCTTCCACGACGTCTTGGGAAAAAAATAGTAAATAGAAAAAATTGTGTGTTTTTGATTTCTCTACAATTTTTGTTTCAACTTTTTTTTTCGTAAGGGCGTAATTTCGAAAGTTATAGTTGAAAAACCTAAATTTGAACCCCCTCACCCCCCAAAAGGGGTGCAAAATATTCTCCGATTTTAGGGAAAGTCAAGTATGTTGAAATACACCCACTACAAAGCTTATATACGAACTTTCCTGTTTCCGGGAATTTTTTTTGGGTCAAAACCTAAAATGACCGTACTAAATGGTATTCATTACCTATAAACGTTGAAATTTTTTGAAAATAACTTCCCAGAGGAACTTCTTCAATGAGAAATAACTATGAAATAGATTTTAGGTGGTGCTTCTCATAACATGAACTGATCTGTTGTTTTACGAAATTAATCAATTTTTACTTAGGTACCCTTTTGTATGTAATTTCTTATTTGGAAGGAGAGATGAATTTTTTTCAGAGTTAGAGTAATCATGGAAAATAAAAATTTTCAACTTTTTGGAAATTTAAGTAAATAATTAACCAGTTTTTCATGTTCTGAAAGCTGTTACAATGGGATGGGGAGGAGTTGAAAATAGGTCCCAAAAATTGAATTGGATGAGGCAAGAATTTATCAATTTTCATGAAATTTGATAAATTTTTTACTTCAATTTTTCATACCTATTATTTTTTTAAATAGGTAGGTATATTTTTTGCAGGAGATAGGTATAGTTTTCTTTGAGAAAGGAATGTTTTTTTTTGAAAAATTTGCTTTAATTTCACATGGGACCAATTTTTTTCTTACATTTTGAATTTTGATGAATTTATGTGTTTAAAAATGTTATAGAACGTCCAAAATGTTTGCATTTAGTAGTTAAAATTTCGATTCCTAAAATTTCATTTTGAATTTGTTTTATATAAAATTTGATGAATTTCATAGGTTCTGATTTCAAATTTTTCGTATCAAATGGATACCTAATGATAAAAAAGTCATAAAATTCATTCAGTCTTTTTTTAAACCATAATTTACATTTTCTAAAATTTTTGCCCTTGCTTCACTCAGGCTATTTTTTAAATTCAACTTTTATAAGATTAGAGAATAAAACATTTTGAATGTGAGGAAAGGGAGGGGGGGGGGGAGAAATTAAAAAAATTGAAGTTTCTCAGTTTCCAGGATTTGTTTTCAATATTTTAGCAATAAGTAGAAAGTTGAAACCCTATACAAGAACTTTTATTCCGAATTTGGTGTAATTTGACACTAATCTGATGGAACTCTCAGTTGTACCGTATACGAATATTCTTACATACCTATATAATGTTTTCGTTTAATAATAATTTCATTTCGGTTTATTAAATTTGCTCTTTCACCGAAAATTTTTACAGTTTTCAGAACATTAGGTATTGGTACCTACATGAATTTCCCAAACTTCAAATTTGTCCCAAAGAAAACAAGGTAGAATAGAAATATTCTGAATTTTCCAAAAATTTGCAGAATACCATTAAAATTTTCCGAATTTATGCAGTTTTAATCGCAATTCGCAAATCTGATTCGAGTCTCCACTAATTACCTATTAGGTTTTTTTTTTAGGAATAAGTGTTTTTGAATTTAAGTTGAAATGCAGGTCGAATAATCTAACAATTCTCTACAAATATACAATTTAATTTCGTATAATACCTACGTATTTAATCGGAAAATCGTTCACAAAATATAATTTTAGTCAGAACACCGGATAACTAGCTTTTGTCATTTCCTTTCAATGCAGTTTTTATTTATCAAACCGATACCTAGTTTTTACAGTATATCATGAATATATCCGTTTAAAGAGGGAAATGATACAAACAGTCGGATTGGACCATGGGATGATTTCCTGTCCGAAAAATAGATTAAAATTTTCATATTGATGATGCAGAAATAAAAAAGTATGACTTATTCGTATCTTCATGCGTTTAATCACAATTTTTGTTCTAGTTGATCTATGGCGAATGATTTGAAAATTTTCATAATTTTTTGGAATTTGTCGTATATTTTAAAAATTGTCTAAAATTGGTACTTTGAAAAAATTAATGGAAATAGCAAAATTCGTGAAAATTGGTAATTGTAGGTATCAAATTAGAATTTGAGATTGAGAATATATTTTTGCGCATAAAATTATAAATGGGTATGCACCTAATGATGCCTATAAACTCTTTCATCGATTTTGACAGCATAAGCGTACCCAAGACTAAGAGGAGGGGCTTAGAGAGCTCGAGCACCCCCCTAAGCTCGGAAATGAGATTTTTCATTTAAAAAATGCATTTTTTGCTCTTCAAACATGATTTTTCAAAAAATTTCTTCCCTTGATTCGCTCGGGCAGTATTTTAGTCATCTCCCCTTCAAAAAAAAAAAAACTTTTTGAATCGAATACCCCTTTGATGAAATTCTCCCTTAAAGAATCGTAAAAAAATTTTTTAAAACCCCCAAAAAAAATTTTTTTTCATGATAAATTCATTTCACCTATTCAAACAGGTAAATTTTGCTAATTCAGATTTGAGGAGTGTATTAATGGTTTGTTTCCAAAAAAGTTCAGCTCCATTGCACCCGCCCCACCCATTCGTGGGTGAGAGGCGGAGTGAGGTCCAGTCCCAATTGTGTAAATTTTGTTATGCTCCTTTTTGTTCGGTGGCCATTATTTTTCGTTTGTGGCCCCCAACCCTTTTATGGGGGGGGCGCAAAAATGGTGCCCCCTCCCATTCCAAATTGATGGTGGGAGAGTGTGAGTGTCCAATCGATTGTGCTTAGTATTGTGATCGTTTGTCTCCCCCTTTTATGGCGTGACATCTGAAATTATGCCCCGCCCATTCAAAACTGAGGGGTCGTGGGGTTAATCGATTGTGCTAGGTTTGTGCTCTTTTGTGCTGGTATAATTTTCGTTTGTGCTCCCTCCCTTCTATGGTGGAGCGTCAGAAATCATTTCTGAAAACCTTGGGAAATAAATCTTGATGAAAATGGTAAAATTATCAATTTTTTCAGTGACTCATGTACTCAGAGGTTTTGTACAACTGTTCAATTTTTAAAAATCAGTCAGTGTGAGGTTTGCAGCCTTATTCTAGGACTGTTTCTCAAATTTTTTTGATTATTTTGACAAAATTTATTTCCCAGGGTTTTCAGAAAGCTTTTCCGACGCTCCACCATAGAAGGGAGGGAGCTCAAACAAAAATTTATATCCGTAAAAAAAAGGCAAAAAATGGCAAAACGTTTTAAACCCACCTCGTTTCCCAAATTTTTGAAGGAAACGGAGCCCCCTTTCAGATGTCCCGGCCCAAAAAGGGGGGGAAAACCCCAAAAACCGAAAATAAACCCCAGCAAAAAGAGCAAAAAACCTACCCACAATCGATTGCCCCCCAACCTCACCTCCAATCTTAAATTTTGGGCAGGGGGCCCCCTGCCTTTTCGGGGCACCCCCAAAGGTACTTTTTTTCGGGGAAAAGTCAATATTGGTTTTTTTTGGGCACTCAAAAGTTATAACTATTTTCCCATCAAAAAATTTTAATTTTTTCAAAAATTTTGAGCAAAAAAAATCGTTTTTTTTGGTTTTTGCTTTGAAATAATTGTTTAAAAAAAATTTTGCTTTAAAAAAAAATCAAAAAAAATTACTCATACTTGATACTTAACTATATGGTTTTTGATTTTGTTTGAAATACAATTGAAAACCCACCTCCTCACGACAGGACTTTTTTTAATTTTCTAGTTTTGAAATCATAATGAATTTAAACTTTTAAAAAAAAGGTATTGCTTTTTTGGACTTTTTAGGTTACTTTTCGGAGCTGTCAGAGGTTCCCTCTATTTACTTTTTTTTCAAAATTTTGCCTGGGATGTCCTGATATATTCTTTTTCAAGAAAGGGGAATGAGCCCCAACCAAAAACTAATGCCCCACAAAAGAGACAAACCTACACAATCGGATTGCCCTACTTCCACCCTTTCCCACAATGGACGGGTTGAGTGAAAGGATTGAAAATAAATACCACAATTTTTCAATTTTTTCCTTCTGGCTCAAATCTTTTATTAGGCTAAATTTTTTACCAAACCTACCTGAAAAATACCCTGGACTAAACTAGCGCCAATGAAAATTAAAAGGTCACTCAATTTTTCATTGAAATTCCTCCCCCTATTTTTTTTCCTCCAACCTCAAAATATCCCACACCCCTCCTTAAATAATTTTCTGGGTGGCCACATATAGTCCAGTCAATAGAGCATTTTTTTCAGGCGCAAACCAAACATCAACCCAAACAGCGATTTTTTTGCTGAAAATAATTGTCGAAAATGGTCCCTAATCAACATACTTCGACCCGCCTCACCCGCCGCCTCCATTGCTAACCCCCTACGGTGGATTAAAGCCCCCCCAAAACCAGTTTTTGGCTTCTGTTCATTTTCTTTGCTCTTTTTATGAAAAAATACATCACAGATATTTTATTCTACACACAAATTCCCTACAAAATGACGACTCTCAAACCATTTCTTTGTACCTTGAATAGAAGTAGTATCGGCGCCCCGAAAAAAAGGGGGGTTTTTTGGGGTAGACTTAAAATTTTGTAAAAAAAAAAGGGTCATAAATCAACCCTAATCAAATTTCTGTCCGCTTATGTTTAAAAAGTAGTAATAAACCCACCGCCCCAACCCCACCTTTTCCCCCCCCCCCCTCGATTAAAAAGGGTTCACCCCCCCCCCCTCTAATTTTCTCATAGGCACTTTAAAATTGGGCCCGATAAATGATCAATAATTAAAAACAATTTCAGTTTTTGGGAGGGTTTGATTTATACCAAGTATGGTAACGCAAAATCCTTGCCCCTTTCTTTAACCACCCTTTCCCTCCTTTTTTAAAGCAACCTCAAACCCCCTTAAAATCCCCAAAACTTTTCAAATTTTCCAGTGATAGGTTCCCTTTTTATATCGAGGCAAAAACCCATTTTTTGTCTTTTCGCCGATTTATTACAAATTGGTTATTGTTCTATAATTCTTTAAAAAATAATTTCATGTTTAAGTAAATCATAAAACGACGACCTTGGTCCATCCCCATCAAGGGAAAAATTATTGTTCAAAAAATTCCTTCTAAATCGTTATATCATGTTCCCATTCGGTTTTGTGTTTGGAGGTTGCTTCAAAATTTTGACCTCCTCTGCCATTCTGACATTTCGACTTCATAATGTTTTTTCTTTATTGTAACCTGGCAACCACATAAAGGTGGCACTTTCTTAGGGGAAGAATTTATCTTAACCGTACTTTGGAGGAGCCCTTAAAAATTGGGGCAAGTTTTTCCTCTCAAACAACCAAAATGCAAAATTTTCCGATATTTTTGCAGAATTCTCGACCTGTTAACGCAATTCCGCCAGATTCTTCCTCTCCCAGCGTCATGCAAAATTATTTTTTCTACATAGTGTTTTTCAAGTTGGTCCCTCTTCACTCTGCGCAAACCCCGGTTACCTTTCCACATTGATCCCAATTTTCTTTTTACCTATTGAAAATAGGATTGCCCATTGGTAAACTTTTATTTTAATTCTTGATTCAAAAAACTAATAGAATTTTTCTATTAAATTTATTCCAATTATTTTCAAGACTCAATTTTCAAATTCATTTGGCAATTTCAATGAATCTTACAAAACAGGCCAGTGGAAAGTGGAAGTGGGGGGAAGGGAGGGAGTGGAAAGATTCTGGTTTCTTTTCACTGAATGGCGATCTTGCTCATATCTCACAAGTACCTATCACTGGCAAAATTTGAAGTATTTGTGATATAAGGGTGTGAGGTTGCCCTTTCAAAGGAGGGTAAGGGTTTGGAATCAGCCTTGGCAAGGATGCAGTTACTTATACTACTTGGTATTTTTTTTTTTTTTTTTTTTAAATCTAAGCTCCACAACTGCCAATTGTGGGTTATTATTGATCATTTTAATCGGCCAATTTCAAGTGCCTATCTGAGTAATAGGAGGGGGTGGGGGTGAGGCTTTTTATCGAGAGGGAGAAAGGTGAGATGTGCAGATAGGTTATTACTACCCTATTTCAAACATAACACACGACAGAATTCGATTACGTTTGATTTATGATCATTTTTTTACTAAAAATTTAAGCACCACTGCACCAAACCCCATATTTTTTTCAGGACGCCGATACTCCACTTCTATTCAAGGTACAGAAATGGTTGATCAGCTCATATTGTAGGGAATTTGATGTAGAATAAATATCTGTGATGTATTTTTCATAAAAATGCAAAGAAACAATGAAACAGAAGCCAAAAAACTGGTTTTGGGGGGCTTTAATCCACCGTAGGGGTTTTTCGCTTAGCAATGGGGCGGGTGGGGCGGGTCGAAGTTATGTTAATTAGGGGACCATTTTCGACAAAATTCAGCAAAAAAATCGCTGTTGGGTTCCATGTTTGGGTTTACCCTCTAAAAATGCTCCATTGACTGGACTAATATGTTTGATAGTCATTTTTGATTCTGCAGATACCAACTTTGAAAATGATTTTTTTTTTTCTAAATGATAATGCATCATTTGTTGGTCGAATTTTTCAACAATTTTAGGCTCAAAATGTAATTTCTTCATTGTCTGTATAGAAAAAGTATCATATTTTTTGATACTTTTTTTTTTTGCTGAAAATATGACTTTTGGACCACTGCCATTCATGATGGCTATAGCTATATCAAACAAACACCTTCTTGTTACCAATCACCATAAATTAACTGTATCAGTTCCACTTCCATTCACAATTCGCAAAAAATAATCCTCCGAACATCTACAAACAATCGCCCAATTTACTAAATCTATCACCATCCCACATACTCATCCCGAGCCAATTCCCAACGTCAAGCCCACCATTGAAAAAAATCGCTTAGAGCAGACGCAGAAGCGCTAATTAAAAACAATAGATGATCGCGTGGGAGCCAATCATAGTTTACACAATGATACCAGGAGAGACCACGGATTGGATATCACTGAAGGATTCAGAGTACAATACCTACTCATTCTCAGTGTTTTGGTAATTTATGACACGTTTGGCTGTAGGGAATTAGCCTAGCTGTACGCAGCTTTTATATTACGAGATGAAATACCAAACTAAGACTCGTATCTAGACATGTTTTGCCATTCTACGTTTGCTAGCCCCTTCCTAAGTATTTCAGACTTCATCACCATGATCGTCGCTATTATGGAATGGATTTGTCTCGAGCAATGTACTCGAAAGGTAGTCTTAACTCGTGTAAGATTTGATTTAAGATATTGTTCCATCGTTATCCATTCGTTGCATATGAATACGTATCTTAATGATCTGAAATTTTTTCATATTGTTATCAAAATCTTATGGCGAAATAATCCTCCGGTATCGAGAAATTACGACGAGCTTACTGAGACCCCCCCCCCCCGAAAACAGTCGCAGCTTCTGAATACCATCTGAGTAATTCTGACGCGAGTATTAATGAATAATTAACTGCAACTGCATCATTTCATTCGCGTTTTAGCGACAGCGACCCACCAAGCACCAACCAATTTTTTACATCCATCCCTCATTCATTGAAGCACCCTATTAACGCGAATCTCTTCTCCCCTTGGTTTTTTTCTCGGTACTTTTATAAAGGTACCTACTGTATCGAATAATACACCATAATACCAGCAGCGGCCATATTTGATAATGGAAAAAAAAATAGGGGGATTCTCCGGCTCTCTCGTATTCAGATGTGCTCGCGAATAAAATATACTTGGGGCTTACGGGTGTTTGGCGTTGGCGTAAACACGTTTTCCGTTCTGTTTCGCGATGTCGATTTCGCCGCAGGCCATAACTCGATTAACTTTTATAAAATCGCTTAATTCGCCTTTTTTCATTGTTAATTTGATTTTAACCCCTTTCTACAGGGCGCTGGGACTGGTGTCCTCGACGCACGTGGACGTCGTACGTGGTCGGTGTCGCGTTATATAATCGGCCAACATCACCCGGCGAATGTTACTGTCATGTATTAAAAAAAATCGCCTCACGATGGAAGGTTCTCCCCTACTGGCTGGTCCGTGAACCCCTCGTAAGCGGTATGTATGCTACGGACAATACACATTCTGTATAATTAACGAAGGGTTAAATGAATTAGTTTTCGCTTGGATAAAGCTTTCGAATTTTACGCAATACCTATGAGTTATAGGTAAAAATGGTTAACATGACGACAATTTTGATGAGTTGAAAATTGAAGCGTCAAATACGGATTAGCGATGTTTTTTGGTACGTCAACCCCCGCGAATTAATATGGTCGTTTTTTAGTAGTGGTTACTTTTTGCCCTTTTTTTTTTTGCCTAGATAATTAAAAAGTGGATGGGAGGATGGGAACGAGGTGATGATGGACGTAAATTAAAACGTGTGAGGTTTTATTTGCTGTAATTCTTTTGATCGGCGAATCGTATGTTGATGTGATTGAGTTGTTGAGGTATGACCGAATGATTGATAATAGATATCTTCAATTTGAAAATTTAATCTGTGGTTGAAATTTGAAATTCTCGGAACTGCTTACAATCAATTTGAGAGGTCAAAAATAGAATATATACCAAATTTCTGTTTTTTTCGTTGATAAAATCAAATTTTGGTATTTTGCAGGGCAGTCAGATAATTTTGGAATTTTAGAAATTCACCAAAATTCGAGAAATGAACTTCAGCACCTGAAATTTTGGATATAGGGTTTTTTAATGATGTGCTCTCGATTTATTTTTTTTCAGCCGGAAAATCTCGACAAAATTTTATCAACGAAAATAATTATCACTGGCCATCAAAAAATCATAAAATCTACTTGAAAAAATACGAAAAAAGTACAAATTTTTAGTTTTTAATTTCTGTACAAATCCTGTAAAATGATAATATGTAACTGATCTTCAGAAAAATCATAAAGTTTTGGATTTTCACTTTGAAGTCGAATTTTTTTTAAATTAGAGAAAATTTACCCCCAAAAATACAAAAATTTTCAAATCGTATCAATCCTTTGAATATAGTTGCCTACTTTTTTAATCTTTGGAAGTCAAATTTATCTCAAGAAAAAAGAATAAGTAGGTATGTAATAATTAAAGCGTTTAATTTTTTTCGCTCTTTTTTTCTCCACTTGCAAAAAATGAACGTTCAAGACAACAGGAAACGGTGGATTGAAGAGGAGTTTTCAGACAATTTGAAAATTTTATGCAAAGAAACCTAAGGTGTATTCTTTTTGCATCAAACAGTCCAAAAAGTTGGATAATTGCTCGTTGTCGTCGTTCTTTTTACAATTGCTCGAAATTATGACGTCATTGCTTTTTCATCGTTTCTGCTCAAATTCCACAACGTTTCCAACTGCTCTTTTGTAGTTGGAGAAATTTGTGATGATGATAAACTGAGAATTTTTGGTCATTTATTTTGCGAAAAAAATTAACAAAAACGTGACTTCACTTATCTCCAAATTCTGTTTTTCAACTCGGCAACTTATTCAACTTTTTGATGCAAAAAGAATACACCTCTAATTGTCTGGTTTGAAAATGTTTTGTTTTTCAATCAATTTCTTTGGGTTAAAGTTATTCGTGGGACAATTTCCCTCTAGCTACAATGACTTTTAAAATTCCTAGGAGAAAAATCCTGAAAAATATGAGTAAGAATCGTACAGAAATATCGCCGGAAAAAAAAATCCTAGTAGAAATTATGTACCTACTATTAAAAAATGGTAATTTTTACCACAAAAATTGTAATTTTCACTACAAAAATGGTAATTTTCACTGTTTAAAATGTTAAAAACGTTTCTTTACAATTTTAATCAGTAAAATTTACCATTTTTGTATAGTAAAAATTACAATTTTTGTACAATTTCTACCGACTATTCCAAAACTACTATTTTTATAGTAATTTCTACTATTCGTTTTTTTCAGTATGCTTTCATTTTGCCTTTTGATTTCGAGATTTTGTTAAACACCTTGGTAAAGGTTGTAAAAAGCCTACAAAAGTTGAAAAAATGAACACCTTGCTCTAAAATTTTGAGATATCATTTTGAGAAAGTATATGTAACAACGTCGTCTGATAAAGGGGCTACTTACCCGACCAAAAAGTAACTTTTTGCTGGATAAGTGTTGGAAGTTTAAACGTTGATTTTCAACTTTTGGAATTTTAAATCACTTCGAGTCGATTATCAAGCGTTTTTAATATAGAAACAGTTCCCCAAAAAATTAATTTCGGTGGAAATTTAACTTTTCCTCGACTCCAAGTCTCACATGCCCTAAAATTGCCTTTAAAATGAAATAATTTGGTTAATTTCGATTTTAAGACCTTAAACCACTTGAAATAGATTTTTGAGTGTTTTCTTTATGAAGGAACTTAGCCAAATGGGTGAAAATTAATTTTGGTCGGATAGGTCATTTCTTTTATTGGACACCGGCTAATTTGTAACTTTTAGGACCGGAAACCATTTCCAGTTGGTTTTTAAGGGTTTTTAGCCGAAAAAAGTGAAATTTTTTTGGTCGAATGGTCCCTTTTATTAAACGTCGTCAAATATCAGATTCCAAAAAATTTTGTGAATTAAAGATCAAGTGGTGTGTGTTCAAGTTTTGTGAAAAATTTAGTCACAATTCAGAAATATTACTAAAGATTGAATATCATGAAATTTATTCGAAATGTGGCATAAAAAATTGTTTATAATGGAAAAATGGAAAAATCACGAGAATGCAAAATACGTACCTATTTTAAAAGTTTGTGTAATGTGATGAAAATTCTTCGAAAAATTGAGGAATAGTGTTGAAAATCTTATAAACATCAGCAAAATATCATCATAATTGTCTAAAATATTGAAAAAGTGACTCAAATTTCATGAAAATTGTTCTTAAGAAGAAAAAATTTAATAAAATGGAGGAAAGAATTGTGAAGAAATTTCAAACTATTAGAATGTTATGTTCATGTCGGAATTTTTATTTTAAAATCTTAAAATTATTTATGCAGAAAATTGTGGAAGTTTCCGAAATTCTAGAAAATTCTTCAAAGTGCTAAAAAAAATTAATCTAATGACGATGTAAAAGTCGATAAAATGTCATCTGAGTTGTAGGAAATGTGGAAAAATGGTACACTCAAAAAAATAAATAATCATCAAAAAAATCTCTGAAAAAGAAGTAGTCCCCCGCCCTGTAGGGGTAGAAATGTAAGATATTTTTTGTTACCTTATGACGGGGAGTTAGCATAATTTATCTACGAATAATACCTATCTAGTTTCAATTTTTGTTCATCAGAAGTATTTTGGTAATAAAAAGTTCTGATATCATGGTGAAATCCGCCCTAACAAAAAAATTCTCCCACTTCTGGGAAACAAAGTGAAAATTTTTTATAGTAAAATGTTATGATATCATGGCAAAATCCGTGAAAAAAAATGAAAAAAATTCTGGGGCGGGCAGAGCTCTTACATAATCTTAACAATCTAACCTCAATCCAAGAGCTCTGTCCGCCCCAGAATTTTTTTCATTTTTTTCACGGATTTTGCCATGATCATCATAACATTTTACTATAAAAAATTTTCACTTTGTTTCCCAGAAAGTGGGAGAATTTTTTTGTTAGGGCCGGATTTCACCATGATATCAGAACTTTTTATTACCAAAATACTTCTGATGAACAAAAATTGAAACTAGATAGGTATTATTCGTAGATAATTTATGCTAACTCCCCGTCATAGGTAACAAAAAAATATCTTACATTTCTACCCCTACAGGGCGGGGGACTACTTCTTTTTCAGAGATTTTTTTGATGATATCAGTTGTTTTTTATACTTAGTTTTGGTTAAATGGAATGGATAACCAGAATAGAGTTGTGGACTAAAAAACTGACGGGGGGGGGGCCAGTCAACAATCAAAGTTTTAGAATATTGAGCAAAAAAAACGTATTTTGTAAAAATTTGAGTCTTGAAGAAATTTTTGAACGAAAATTAAGTTGAAAAACATTTAGAAAAATTTTGGGAGTTGATAACAATTTTGCCAAAAAAAAAAAAAGGTGGAGCTGGAAAAAAACCCTTTTTATAAAAAAATTGAGCTGAAAAATCAGTCGGAAAAAATTTGGATTTGATAGAGTTTGATGAAGATTTTTTTTCAGAAAAATTTTTAGAGTTAATGAAATAGTTGAGAGAAATTTTGATTTTATGAGTTGATTTGAAAAAAAAATACCTAATAAAAAATTCATTGAAAAAATTCAGTTTGGAAGAAATTTTAGATTGATAAAAAAAAATTCAGAAAAAATTGAAGTTGATGAAAGTATTGAGAAAAAAAAAATGATTTTGAAATGGGGGGAAAAAATAAAAACTTTGGATCGTTTGGAAAAAATATTTGCAAAACATTCGAGCTGAGTAAAACTTTTTGTCAGAAAAATTTGGAGTGAGAAAGAAATCGTAGAAAAAAATTTGAGTTGAAAAAAAGGTTTAGAAAAAAATTTTACTCGAAAAAATTGTTTGAAAAAAAAAATTGGAGTTTAGAAATACTGAGAAAATTTTTATACTGGTGAAAATTGTCAAAAAAGTACTACAGAATTGAAAAAAAAAAAAGCTAAAAAAAAGTTCTTTTCATGTGTTTTTAAGTCATCAGCATCCATGGTAAATAATGTAAAAAATATCGTTATTACGACTCCACTTTTTGTAATAGGCAATCTGAAAAGACTATAAACTAGTGCAAAAAAAAAGAGGAGAAATAGCTCCACCTCAAGGATTGTTACTATCACTAAATTCGCCAAATTTTGACAAAAAAACTCTCCTTCTGAAATTAACATTAAATTTTCAGAAAGGGGTAACAAGCTTTAGAAAGCTTTAAATGATTTGAGATTTTAAACATTTATAGTTTATACATGTCTTCAATCGCTGTTGTTATTGCCAAACAGCTCAACGAAATAACAGTTATTTATTATTCGGAGCTTCAATTTGGTCATTTTTTTTCACATTTTTTAGAAAATTTTAAGCTCCTATATAAAGACTCAAAAAAGTTCAAAATTTCCTGAAATTTGCGACAGTATATGCATTTTCACGCAAGGAAACGATTTTGGGGTTAATTTTCATTTTTCAAAATTTTGGGGCTCCAAATGGGGGGGGTGAAGGGTCAAATTCTCAAAAATTTTGAAAATCCGCTTGGAACATTTTCTGGGGTTTAACGAGTACAACCCATCCCCAAAATTTCGTAAAATTTCATTCACACAATTTTTCTCTATCTCTGTTATAATAAAAAATGATTTTGTTAAAATCACAAGTTTCAGCAAAATTTGAGGTTCCACATCTCCACGAAATTTTAACCAACAAAGTTCGTTTTGGTCTTAAAAGAAAGAGCTTAAAAAATTAAGAAACTTTGTAATTCAAAGTTTTTTAATTCAACAAGCCTTTTCCGAAAAAAATGAATTTTAAAAACTTGAAAAATCACGAAAACTGTGTCCAAGTTCATCAGAGAATAGATAGTGTGCACGCTGTTCCGACGTTTTCATTACATTTTACGGTTCTGACTGTGTAGGGCGGGGGGGTCACTAGCGTGACCCATGATAAATTTTATTAAACGTAATAATAAAAAGGCACCATTCACAAAACTAGTAAAATTTATTCAAAAAATAATAATATTTATCGCAAAATAATAATATTTATCGCAAAATTGACAAACTTTATTTTCTATGCAATAAACTTTACCAAATTTCGTGACAAATTTTATTATTTTTTTTGATAAAAATTGCTAATTTTGCGAATGGTGCCCGTCATTATTTTTTTGGGATAAACTTCATTTTTTTTGATAAAATTTATTATTTTTGGATAAAATTTATTTATTTTGGATAAAATTTATTTTTTTTGAATAAAATTTATTTATTTTGAATAAAATTTATAATTTTTTGCAACACTTTCTATTCATTTTTCATTCTCCATTTTTCTCAGTGTAGAAAATGTCATGAAAATAGAATAAAATGAGAGAAAAATTTGTTTAATTTGAAATATCATCTTTGAAGATTGAAGAAATTTTTTCAATTTGTTAAAAATTGTTACTTGGCCTAAAAGTTGCTAAATTATTCCAAAAGTTGTTCAAAATTTAATAAAAACTCATGAAATTTTTTCTAAATAATCGAAAAATAATTATATTGAAATATCGAAGAAATTGCATGTAAAATCAAAAAAATAATAAGTAAGTATATTGTGAAAATTCAACCTTTATTATTCAAATTCAACTTTAATTTTCAACAATTATGTCTCAATTATGACGACTTTAACGATACTTATTTTAATAACATTTTCAGGGCGTATTCTAAGAAAATTTTGGAGCTGCACAAACATAATTTCAATGAGAAAATTTTTACGTTCTATTGCTTCCGAGAGTAAATAGGCCATAACTTTTTTTTGGGGGGGGGGGGGGCTTGAGCCCCCAGTCAAAAAAGAAAAACAAAACAAAAATGTTCATTTTCGACCCCCTAAAAAATTTTCTACCATTACCACTAAGTCATTTTCATTTAACCCTTTCAATTCCAAAACAAACTATATTCCTTAATAACCTCACCCCCTTCCAAAAAAATTGAAAAAATTTGAAAATTTCATTTCAGATTGACAGTAGGTAAGCCCTCAAAAAAATGAGGAATACAAATTTCTTTTGCCTCAAAATAATATAATAATTGTTTATGGAAAAGAACAGTTCATACCATCATTTCGAGAAAGAATTGTGTGAATTCATCGAGCCCGAACGAAGCGAGGGCGGAAATTTTCTAAAAATGAAGCATCCAAAAGCAGAAATTTCTTGATTTTTTAAAGGAGGCGAAATGTGTATCGGAATTTTTGTAACTGCACAATTTCTTTTTGAAGCTGCACAAAATGTGCGGAGCTGCACGTTAGAATACGCCCTGCATTTTTGAGTTTTTCAAACGATTTTTACGACAATTTATAACGATTTTTGAAACCTTCAAGAAAGTTCTTATGTTTTTTCAACAATTTCTATTATCTTCTCAATTCCGTAGGTAACATTTTATCAAAATTCGAACCATTATTGCAAGTTTTGGTAGGTAGTAATTCATCAACTTTTATATTATTTTTAACTTTAAAAAAATATTCGATAGTTTTTTTTTGTAAATTTGCATTTCTCTTGCAGCATTTCACGAATGTAGACGAATTTTGATGACATTTTAACAATTTTTATACTGTTTTGGATACATTTATCGAAAATTCTACCAATTTTCAATGCGAATTTGATGCAATTCTTCATCATGTTATGAATGTTGACAAATGTTTGTGATACCTATTTTATTAGCTTTTATGCTACTTTAAAATTTTCTTTTAATTCTATTTTTTTTTTTTTTGCTGGAAATTGAATTAGTTTTATAACATTTAGGTAATAATCATTGAAACTATTCAACAATTTTTCGGTATTTCAAACAAATGATATATTGGAAATTTTTAATGATATTTGAAAAAATTGTACCTAGTAGAAAATTTCATAAAACTTGCTTAAATGGCAAAAAAAATATTGAAAACAACACATAAATCGTCCATTTTGTTTAAAATTATCACCAAATTAGAGATTTTCAACTTGTACGAAATGTTCCATCCGATTCTCACTCGATTTACTTCCAAATTTCATCAAAACCTCGAAGAATAGCGTCAGGCAGGTGATGAAGTTACCTTCGTATATTTTCAAGTATCTCAGTCTTACGGTTTTTTAGTTTAAATTCATATTCATTTCCTCGGTTCCATTATCAACGTTTATCCGACAT
>JAVBJF010001007.1:0-24590 GCA_033439095.1 Pseudococcus viburni | reverse complement strand
TTTGGGAAATTGAAGGGCGATTTTAACACTTCAAAAAAAATTTTTCTTTTCATTTTCTTTTGTCCCCTTTGGGGCCGTGCGCTACTAAAAAAACCAAATAGGTGGGAATTTTGGCCCCTTTGGGGCCCAACGTTTAGCCCACTCCTTTTTGGAATTTTTTTTATGCGGTTTGAAAATTTTTGAGGTAAACTATGGGGGGGTTTTAAACCGGGGGCCCAAATATTCAAAAAAAACAGGGAAAAAAATTTGATGTTTTTTTTCTATTTTTGGGGAATAAAAAAAAAAGTTGTCCTCTTATGCTCCCCATTTTTTCCGAAATTTGTTTCTTGAAAAAAAAATTTAAATTTTTCCAATGGCGCAACCCCCACTCCTCTATCTTTCTCCAATAAAAATTTTTTTGCGAGTTTTTAATTTTTTGGAAAAACACAAAAAAGATTTACTTTTCTTTTTTTTAAAATTTAAAAATTCAATCTTTGAAACCCAAAAATTTAAAGACAGGTAATGGGGTTTCCCCCAGAATTAAATTTTCCCAAGTGTTACCTTCATAAGTTAATTATACTTCTTTTTTTCCAAAATTAAAAATTTTTAAAAAAATTTTTTTTTAAAATTTTTTTTTTGATAAAAAAATTTTTTTTTAAATTTTAAAAAATTTTGAAGATACAATTTTTTTTTTGGGGGAAGTATAAAAATTGGAAAAATTTTCAATCCCTGAAAAACCTCATTTACCTGTCTAAATTTGTTACAAAGATATGAATTTTTTTAAATTTTGGGAAAAAACAAAAAAGTAAGGGGCTTTTTTGTGTTTTCTTCAAAAATTTAAAAAACTCGCGACTTTGATTTGGGCATGATAGAGGAGTGGGGGGTTGGGGCATTGGGAAAAATCGAAATTTTTTTTTTCAAGAAAAATTTCTAATAATGTACAAAAAGAGGGGGAACTTTTTTTTGTTTTCACAAAAAAAGAAAAAAACATCCCCCCCTTTTTTTTATTTTTTTTTTTGAAATTTGCCCCGGTTTCACCCACCCCCCCGTTCACCTAAAAAATTATCAACCGCATAGAAAAATTTAGAGAGAGTGGGCCCACCCCGTTGCCCCAAAGGGGCAACTTTCCACCTATCTTGGTTTTTTTGGGACGCAAAGGCCAAAGTTGGACAAAAAAATTGAAAAAAAAAAAAAATTTTTTAAGGGGTATAAATCTTTCCCCTTTCAATTCCAATTGGGAGGCAAACCTATTACTCGCTCAGTTTTTTTTTGCACTATTTCTGGCCAAGGGGTTTTAAATATTAGACGGGGAAAACCCTGTATAAAAAAACTTCCCCCTTCCTGCTAATTTTTTTGGGGGGCAAAACCAAAATGTCCCTACTAAAAACAAAATAAATCTGCACGAAATTTTTTAAAAAAAATGGAAAAAATTTTCCAACGAAATCGGGCACGAAAAAAGCAGAACTAAAACGAAGTGAAATGAAAAATAATAATTTTTCACAAATTAATTTCCCTCAATGCCTCTTTGCAAAGAACGAATTTTATACGATTCTTCGTTCAGATGTTCCGTAAACATAGGCAATTTCTGACAGAAAACTACACAGTAGGAATTAAGTAATGATGCGTGGTGGCGCCCATCGTCCATCGACGGGCAGCTGCTCGACGGTATACCATTCAATTAAATGTGAAAGTGACGAATGATTAAGAGATGACGATAATTGGGTGGCGATTGCGCGACCGTATCATTCCATTTTTGATGTTTTTCGAGAAATCTCCGTTCGCTAATCGAAATTTCCGAGAAAAAAAAGTAATTTTTTTCAGGAAAGAGACGACAAATTGACCACGATAATATGTGTCAAGCACTCGATCACCCGGGGTCGGGTATTACCTCTAACCCTTTTCCTAATATCTATAACCAATGGGGCCCTATTTTTGTATTCTTTTTTCCCCGGGACGTAGGTATAATCGAATTCCAAGAATAATCACCGTCGTCAACCCAGTCCCGTTTATCGATACGATCGAATGGTAAAATGGTTATAATTCAATACATAAAAAATTGACCCAATTATATCCGCTCCGACCCACGACGTGATATTTTATTTGACCAAACGACACGACAAAAACAAACACGAGACACCTGGCGAATAGTGCGGAGAAAATATGGTAATTCAGAGAACCTTCGCCATACCCTACGTAATTGTAAACTCCGACCAGGTATGAAAAGACGCACGAATTAGGTAAACATTATTACATTTACAAATTGTAGCCATGTTAACACGAATTAAAAAAAAAAAAAAATAGATTCAAAGCGAGCTTGCTCGTCAAAACAAACTGCACTTTCGGAGAATGAGAGTGAAAAAAAATTACCCATACAGTACTCGTGTGTATTTGCGTTGGAGAAGGGATACATGGGGACGTACGGATTATGTAATTGGTGGGTCACCGCGCATAATACGAACAAATCTTTGTGTTATTTTAATTAAGACTAAACGCGATCAGATGAAATGAAAGATTCGCCTTATTACAATTTTTCGCCGGTACGAGGCGTCCTTAGAGACGCAAAGAGATTAAAAGCAGCGATTGCTCGCCTGGTCTGTGGCTATTTATACATAGCTCTCGTCACAGTTCCCACGCTTTTATTTTTTTTTTTTTTAAGAATGAAATAACGCGAATAAGTAATAAGTGCGTGTCGCGAAAAATTTGTAAATATTGCTTAAAAATATTTAACTAGATTGAGTCGTGTGCTGGACGATAAATCTTTGGATGGTTTGAATGGGTCTAAAATAGTCGGAATGCATTGTTGATAGACGAGCAAAATAAGTGAGGCATGATTTGTACTTTTTTTTATAGAGGCAACCCCAGGACATACCGACGGGGGGGGGGGGGGTGGTAACTTACTTCTGTAGGATCCTTTCGGTATTTAGCTGGGAAAATTTATATTTCTAACCTGAAGTGGGGTGGTTGGGGAAAATTTACATTTCTGCGCATCTATTCCAAACTGTGAGAAATATGAGACGAAATGGTAAATTTTCCAAACTTGAAGATCTGTGTTCAAAAGTGATAAATTTTCATTATTTTCCCCAAGTTGAACAAATCTATTCATATTTCCCCAAGATGGAAAATGATTTTCATGTATTTCCCAGTGGGAATTTTATATTTTTCCAGATGGACAATTGAGTACAAAATGGTGAAATTTTCCCAACTTGGCTGAAATATGTTTGTCCAGTTTGATAAATTTTCATATTTTTACCGAGTTGGAAAATTTTTTATATTTTTCCCAAGATGGAAAAATTTTCATATTTTTCCAAGATGAAAATTTTTTATATTTTCTCAAGTTGGGAAAATTTACCATTTTTTTCAAATATTTTTCCTAACAGGGGAAAGTTGAAAATTTTTACTTCATAGTTTTTTTTAATGAGAATCGAGTCCAGGCATCCACGAATAGACTGATAAAAATTCCATTGATTCCTTATGTAATCTTACCCTGCCTAATCAATCGTTGTCAAATAATGTTAAAAAAAAAAAAATGAAAAGGGTACCGGCGGTTAAGATAGGGAATCTAACCACGAGCTGAGGATTCGAAATAAACCGATCGGCAAGTTTAGTTCTTATGGTCTGACCCCCCACCCACCTGTGAAAAAATTTTCGGCACCCAAAACCCTCCCTATCGGAGTATGGGCCAAAACGTTTATTTTTTCATGCCTTTTCATTAAGAAGTTTTATTTTTTTGCGAATTTTCAACAAAATGTTTTCAAAATTGCGTGGGTGGTACACTATACTGAGGGGTATTAGTTGATGGTTTGAAAAAATTTTCGATGATTTCTTCTAGTGTGAAATCGGTGTTATAAAAACTTCAAATCGAGTTTTCTAGATGATTGGTTCAGAGGTGCAATTCTGAAAAAAAATATAATTTCATGTACCTAGTCCAATGTACAACGTGATATTTTTTCAGAATTTTCCCACGTGGTATAGAAAATCTTGAAAAAATGCGAAAAACCCAGTTTTCCACCAACGTTTTTTCACTCATAAAGAGGTCATTTTTTTTTTTTTTTTTTTTTGGTCGAAAATTTTTTTGCGTAATTACCCCCCCCCCCCCCCCCCCCCCCCCAATACCGTATTTATACACCACCTTTCCGATTTCCACTTCATTTCATTTCCTTTTTGGCGATTTTTGTAATTTCAAGTACAAATAAGTTACAGCAGAAGGCTCAAAATTGTAACATGTCACTTTCTTTGTACACGAAATTGGCATGCGACAAAAAAATTGCAACAGATCTATGTTCATCAGCTCAAACTACTTGCATTAATCCCATTTATACGATTAAAGCACCAAATTTTGAAAATTCACCTTCCTTCAAAAGCGAATTATTTTTCAAAAATACGCCAATACTAGGGTGACAATGAGTAGTATGGGTAATTTTTTTTTGATTTTTGAAATGGTCACCTCAGAAATATTTGTTCATTTTGTTTGAAAAAAAAATTATTCCAAAATTTCATTTCTTCGAGTTGAGGTTAGCCTTTTCTTTTTGTTTATCTGCCGCCGGTGCACTCAAAGTTGAGGACGCGACGCGCCGAGCCCTGAGCGTGTTCGATGCTACCCCGCCACCGTACGCGGTGAAGTTTTTGCGCAGGGCCACGTTACAAAAATGTTCTTGAATTCTTTACGTCGCTCGTTAAGGGTGACAGAACTGACAGAGGAGGGCCAGGTGTTAAAAATACTCAATAAGAAATCGTTTTAGGTTTTCTAGAGTATATCAGTCTGTTTAGAATTTTTTTGTGTGTGAATAATAAGTGTTTCAAGTACATATGCTTGTTTCTTGATCAATGATCAATGTCAACCGTGTTTGGCTTTTTTCAGTTGGAATTTGTGCAGAGTAATCTTCATTACATTTCGAGATTATTGTAAGTAATTTTTACTTAGGTACCTATTGAAGATGGGAATCGGCAAACCTCTGAAAATAGATTAAGGAACTTCAATAACCAGGGCGGCTATTCTTGAAATTCGCTATACGCGTTATGAAATTTTACAAAATATTGATACCGAATTTATAAAGCTCATAAGGCTCAAAATTCAAAGTTTTAGGAGTTGCTATCGGCGTAATAATTGCAACCCCATTAATTATAGGCTTTATAAGCGTTATGTGCATTAAATTTCGTTTATCAATATTTTGAAAATTTATTAACGCGGATAACGAATTTCAAGAATAGCCGCCCAGCTGGAAAACATTTCTTTCGAGTGGATTTTACTTGAGATTCTTATTTACCTATTTATTTATTTATTATTACACATATTCGTTTCAATTGTTTTTTTTATACACGATTTACTGCTATGTCTTCTTTTCTCACTTTATTTTACAGGATTTGTATAATTTTTTTTTGTATCATTTGTAAGTACCGAATTTTTACATGGTACTTTTTTTTGTAATTTTTTTCAGCGTCAGCCATCGCTCTGTGTGGTGTGAACGAAACTCAAACAATACATGAAATTATTGGGATAAAAAAATATAAATTCGATAGTGAGTTTTGATTAGATTTAGTTTTTTTGTGTCAAAATCTTTTACATTATTTGCCTTATTGAGGGGGAAAAATTTATAAATTGACAAAAATTTATTAAAAAGTTGTAAACATATTGAAACAATGACTAAACATTTAGTACCTACCAATGAAAATGTAAAACTTTATGATTCATCATATTTTAACCCTCGGGCTGTCGCAAATAGGTCAAAACGACCGCAAAGGGGTTATGCTCGCACCACGGTCAAAACGACCGAATCCATATAACCTGTCGCTCCCTGGTGGAAACGACCGAGTCGCACCCTGGTGAAAACGACCGAAAAAAACAGTTCTGTCGCACCCTGGTGAAAACGACCGAAATCTTATTTTTACCCTGTAAACATACAGGATGTCCTACAAATTGTCTGCCAAACGTATTTTTTTGGATTTAACCGGGTACCACTGAAAAAACCCTTGAAATGAACGTGTTGCCTATTTTAAAAATTGAAGGGGTAAATGATGTTCCTAAAAAATCACGTCAAAATTTTTTTCTTCCATGGGAATGGATGGTATATTGAAAAGTAAACAAATTTTCACTTCATGACTTTTTGCCTATCTTCAAAATTGAAAGGACTACAAAAAAAATTGTTCAAAAAAAATTCTAAAAAAATGAACTGATTAAGGGAGTGGATAGTACGTTGAAAACTGAAGAAATTTTGTTCTGTAGACTTTTTGCCTAGCATCGAAAATGAAGGGGCTAAGGGGTACTCAAAATAAATGGGCCTCAAAAAAATTCAAATTTTCTCAATTTTCAATCACTCTTAGTCCTTCTATTTTTGATGTTAGGCAAAATGGATGAAAAAATTTTTTGACGTGATTTTATTTAGAAGCATCATTCGCCCCTTTAATTTTTAAAATAGGCAACATCGTTATATCCAAAAAAAATACGTGAAAAATCTGCTAAAAAAAGAACATTTTCGTACAATTTTTTGCGATTTTTGATTTTTGCAAGCCCGGGGCGTCACAGAAAATTAAAATTTTGATCATTTTGACCAAGGTGCAACAGAAAAGTAAAATTTCAGGCCTTTAGACCAAAATCCGGCAGAAAATTAACATTTCGGTCGTTTCCACCAGGGTGCGACAGAAAATATGATTTTCGGTCGTTTTCACCAGGGTGCGACAGGAATCGGTACGGCGACCGAAATTCGGTCGTTTTCACCAGGGTGCGACAAGTTTGGGGCGCGACTACCGAAGGGTTAACATACTATCTACCTATTTTAATGATATTTTTCGATTTTTGTAAGCATTAAAATTTGCTTGCCCAGGCCCCTCTAACTGGCTAGTTTTGAGGATAGGAATCGACTAACTCCGAAAATAGATTAAGGAGCTGCAATAACCAACTAGATGACATTTTTTTTCAAGTACATTCTATTTGGGATTTTAATTCACCTATGTATTTATTTATCTAGTATTACACATTTTCGTTTCAATCGTTTCTTTTGTAAAGTCTTACACGATTTAATGCTAGCGTTTTTTTATTTACAAGACCCAAGTTGAATTTTTTTTATTTTTTCCGGAGTTGAGAAAATTTACCATTTGTATCTACTAACTCGTATTTTCAAAATTGGGAAAGTTGAAAATTCGTACTTTCGTGATTTTTTAAATGAGAAAGCAAAATTAAAGAGAATTTTCTATGGGAAAATTCAACATTTGTATCCATCAGCAAGTTTGTTTTCTGCTTTGTTTTTTTGAATAAAAAAGCAATAAAATTTTTCAAAAACTTTGGCCTTGCTGTGCTTGGCCTCACTCAGTTTTTAAAATAAACCAAATCCTACAAAAATGATTTTTTTCATATTTTTCTCAAAATTATTTTAACAAATTTGATTACAGTGTTTATCGGTTATAAGAACATCGGTTATAAGAACATATCGCTTTTTAGAACCAAATTTGAAAGTCCCGGCAAAACTCCATAAGACATAATGTTAATTTTTATCGCTTATAAGAACGTCACTTATAAGAACATATCGCTTTTAAGAACCAGATTTTTGGTCCGTCCAGAATAAAATATCTGATATAAGAACCTAAAGGCATTATAAACCTTTTTTTTTTTTTTGGTGAATTTTAAACCAACACATGCCAATAAAGACTAGGATGTTACAAATGTACAAACAAAAACATATGGACAAATAAAAGAGAATAGAATGGAATCGATTGTCACGGATATTAACGTTTTTACTTTGGTCCCTAGTTGTAAATCTTGGGTGTTTAGGTAGGTAGGCGTTAATTTTACAATACAATTCTTCGAATTGATCGGCCGGTGAGTTCTGTGATCGATTTTTTTTTTGGAAGGTATAGAGACTTTTGCCTCTTTGGTCCTTGAAAACATGCCTTGATATCTGTATCCGTTTTCTCCTCTTTGTGTACAACAGAGTATTTAATTATCAGGGGTTGAAGCCTACAATTGCTCCTCTTCATTTGACCCATCATTTTGGGATCAATTAGCTCATTTTTTTCTCCCAAGAATTCGTTTGTTGGGATGAAACTATTTCGTAATTCATACCCCCCCCCCCCCCCATAATAAAAATATCGATCAAAAAAAGCAATATCGGTTATAGTGACGAAATCTCTAGTTCCTTCCAAGGTTCTTATAACCGATAAACACTGTATTTATCTTTTTAAAAATTATTTGCGATAACTGAGTTAGAAAATGACTAAAGCTATCAAATGTGGTATTTAAAAAAAAAACGATATTGCAAGCATTACAGAGGATATCATACAAAACTTTGCTGATACCCTAGCTCCATTAGCGCACCCAAAAGGGGGGCTCAGGGGCTCGAGCCCCCCCCCCCCTTACGAACCCCTCTCCCATTTTTTTCGAATTTTCAGCACCTCCCTGAGATAATTTCTGGGTGCGCTTATGCCAAGCTCCATCATATGTTCCTTCTTCTGAGGAATTAATTTGGAATCAATATTCACTAGATATTTTATATCCTCAGGAAACTCCTTTCTCAGTTCAAAAGCTACTATTTATCTTAAAAAAGAAAATAAACACCGCACCTGGCTTAGACAAAATTATCAATTCAATAATACAAAATTTACTACCCTCTAGTTGAATGATCGTTTATTTCATTTTTTTTCGCCAAAACAAGTCTTATGGCCAAAATATGACTGTAAATAAAGATCTTTGTTAAATTTTCTTGATTTTTGTTTATTTTAATGAAAGGAAAAAATCATCTAATTTGTGGTTTTATTTTGAATTTTTATCTTAGTATCGAGTTTTAAATACCCGATCATTTTTTGTTATGTTTGTATATGCCTTGGTTCAATGGAAATAAAGAGATCCACTTGAATTTTTCTCGACTATGGTGGAACTCCTAAAAATTGACCCGGGGAGCTGAAATTTCGGAGGAAGATTATTCTCCCATCAAGTTAACTTCTCCTCACCCAGGCTTGGCAAAATTCATATTCCTCATATTAACATTAAAATTACAAAAATTTATCCATTAAAATTAAAATTTTTCACCTTTGCTTCGCTCAGGACAAATAAACGATTTCGTATATTTTTTTCAACAATGAAATAGGTTTGAAAAAAATTAGCATTCAAACATGTGGAGGATTGGTTACTGGAAATGAGGAATAACCTTTGTCATTTGACGAAAGCATACATTAGAAATTCTACGCGTATACAAAAAGCATTCAATGATCTTGAATCTGCAATTGAAACAGCTGAAATATGAGAGGACATATGAGGGGCTTAGTTCCAAAACTCACTTTTGCCAAAAAAAATCGATGTCGTTTTTTTTGCGGATTCTGGTTCAGTTTTTCATACTGAATCGAAATCTGCAAAAAAAACGACATCGATTTTTTTTGGCAAAAGTGAGTTTTGGAACTAAGCCCCTCATATGTACATTTGAATTTGAAATAAGCAATGAAATGAATGAAAAAAGGAGGAGTCAACTCCTTTAAAATTTAGTTTGGTCAGCAGATCTGTGACATTCACCATCACCCCTAAAAAAGTCAGTCTGCCTCGTGTCCAATTAAACTGATTCTTAATCGGGTTGGGATTTTCACAGATTTCACCAATTAGCCAAATTAAAATTTTCACATAAAAATAATTTTTCATTGAATTTAAAATTAAATAAAATATAATTTGGATTTATTCTTTAAATTAATTTAAATTATTTATTAACTTCTAAATAGCATCAACGAAAAGAGGACGATCATACATTGTTTTTCGTTAATTTAATTGAGAAAAAAATTACGACACGATAGTTTTCGACATTCGTATCTTGCATTCGTTATTGCAATCCGATCAACAACATTTTTGTCCAATATATTGCCCTCGTGCTTCGACACCGGTCACTACACATTTTTACACTCGTGCAGACACACACCAAATAAACACGAACGGTTCTCGAGCTTGTTATTACGCTGATGGCAATTACAAAATTATACCTACATTTGTGTTTATCATTACACAGAGACGTACTCATAAAGTGTACATATTATTGGATTATAGCTCAAGTGGGTACTTGAGACACCTACTCATTGGACTTCTCTCAATAACGTCTGCTTCAAGTGACACAATATTCGAAAGCCGAAAAAAAAAGAAAAACATTCTTCGACCATAGAATCATACGTGCTCGTATAGAAGCATTACGAGCAAATTGGCTATCACGAGCATAAGAATCAGATAGGCTGGAAGCAGTCAGCAGATCCGCGAAAAGAGAAACACACATTGACGAGATCATTATGACACGATAATGGCTTATTAGCTCAACCAGTATAATGGATCTGTACGACGAGGAAGATCACCGGTATCTACTTACATCTGGAGCTAAAATGTAATCGAGTAATCTACTAGGAGAATGATAAGTGTCGATGATATTCATTCATTAGACCACCGTGATCTATCGTTCGGATCTTATAGTGTGCCAAAATGCGCCGATGTTTAACCAGATCTTCCTGATATGTCAATCGAACCCATTAACCTATCGAAAGCATTTGCGAATTTCTATCATCGATCGTGTTAATTATTATTGACGATGATGAAGACGAAAAACAGGTCGAAAAGCTTCCTCGATCGCGTCTCGCGCCATACCGATGTCGTCCTTTTAATAAAGATATATTTGAGATCTTGTCCAACTTAAGAACTCCTACCGAGTTACCGTACTATTTTAAATATCGCCTAGGCATTATATAAGAGCGAATTTAAACCAGTTTAGATAGAATTTTACGCGCAGTCGGGCTGTGTTTGTGTACATATCGATACGTCATCGTCGATCGCAAGATTATATTGTCTCGAAGCATGTTTCTCTTTGATAATTTGACTGGCTGGTAATTATTTTTGCCTAGAATGGGAGTTCGACGATCTAAGTCTGACGAACACCAATCTTGGCGGTCTACAAGCATAAGGGTAAGGTTGCCATATTTCGACCACTTTTTTTCAAACTTCCATCAATCAAAGACTTTTTGAGGTAGAAACGTCGAAAATGGCTTAAAAAATACCTTGATCCTTCCTCTACCACTCCCTAAAATTTTGACCAGATACATTCGTGTTTTGTATTTTTTGCGAATTTTTTTCTGAGGGAACTCAATAATCGATTTTGAAATTTTGGGTTCCTAATTTCGACCACCAGCTGATATCGCCCGCATAGAGCGGAATCTACCCGAAAAGCGTTTTTTCATATTCTTCTTTCACAGATGAACAAAATGAGACCAAAACGACAACACTATTATTACGGACTTTTTAGGTTTTGACCCCAAAAAAATTAGCAGAAAGAGGAAGTTTCGGATATAAGCTCAGTAAAACATGTATTTCAATATTCCCGAACTTCCCTAAAATTGGTTAATATTTTGACCCCTGTTTGGGGGTGAGGGGGTTCAAATTTTGGTTTTTCGCCCATAATTTTTGAAATTACCCATTTACGAAAAAAAAGTTGAAACAAAAATTGTAGATAATCAAAAAACAAATAATTTTGTTTCTTACAGTTTTTCCCTACGACGTGTCATGGAAGGGAGCTGAGGCCTTTCGAAAAAAATAAATTTTGAAAATTCCCTATTAACAGAAGTAGTTAGCAAAAATCGGATTAATCGACTTTTGGGAGCGGTTTTTTTGCATAGTACATCCCATTACTATGTAGAACAAGAAAAATGTATAGCCGACCCCTCATCTAAAAGTAGGGGTGGACCCTCCGTAGAAAAAATCGCGTTTTCCTCCAAGCATAGCTCAGCTACAGTGAAAAATTCGAAAAATTGGTTCAAACAAACGTTGTGGAGAGTTGAAAGACGAACATTTTACTTTTTTTACTTTTTCTTTGCGTGGTCTTGGAGGATAGTTATTGCAAGAAGAAAAAAAGCGGCGCGGCGATCAAAAATTTTTCAACTCAATAAATTATGCATGTAGATCTGGTATAAAATCTAGTGTACCGATAGCCCAAAAAGTGGAGTTCTGAGGTTTTTGTGATCACTGAACTCGATTTTTATAGTCATTTAACCCTTGGACCCAAATTAGGACTCAAAAGGCGAGGTTCAAAATTCGTAAAAAAAATTTGAACGTATCGCCGATTTTTTTTTCTTTTTGCGATAACTCGCCTCCACGACCACATAGAAAAAAAGTAAAATGTTTGTCTTCCAACGCTCTACAACGTTTGTTTGAACCAATTTTTCGAATTTTTCACTGTAGCTGAGCTATACTTGGGGGAAAACACGACTTTTTCTACGGAGGGTCCACCCCCTACTTTTAGATGAGGGGTCGGGTATACATTTCCATTGTTCCACATAGTAATGGGATGTACTATGCAAAAAAAACCGCTCCCAAAAGTCGATTAACCCAATTTTTGCTAACTACTTCTGTTAATAGGGAATTTTCAAAATTGATTTTTTTCGAAAGGCCCCAGCTCCCTTCCATGACGTCGTAGGGAAAAACTGTAAAAAACAAAATTATTTGTTTTTTGATTCTCTACAATTTTTGTTTCAACTTTTTTTTCGTAAATGCGTAATTTCGAAAATTATGGGCGAAAAACCAAAATTTGAACCCCCTCACCCCCAAACAGGGGTCAAAATATTAACTAATTTTAGGGAAGTTCGATAATATTGAAATACATGCCTTACTGAGCTTATATACGAAACTTTCCCTTTCTGCTAATTTATTTTGGGTTTGGGCTTTATTTTAGCTAAAAAGTCCGTATTATAGGTATAGCCAAAACTCGCGGAAAAAATCAGAAAAAACAAAATCGCATTCAAAAAACAGATTACATAAGATAGTATAGCTGGTCGAGATTGGGGTACCTTAAACAATTTGAACTTCGGTGAAAATTTTTGTTGCGTACCTCCACTTGTTTTCAAAAAAGATGATTTTATCGAAATCTGACACCATGCCCCATTACAATTCACAATTATTTGGTAAAATTTATTTAAAAAATTATTCATAATTTGAGATCAAAGAATAGGTAAAAAAATTTCGCCTATGCGATTTCGTTTTTTTCAATTTTCTCCGTTAATTTTGCCTGTATGGTTGTGATTTTGGTTTCAAATTGTTCATCTATGAAAAAGAAACATGAAAAAAAATTTTTCGTGTGGATTGCGTCCATAGCGGCCGAAATCGGCCGGTGGTCGAAATTAGGAAGCGGTCGAAGTTAGGGCACTTTACCCTTACGCTCCTCAGAAAAGACAGATATACCGGATCCTGGAAAATTTTCACCATACCGATATGAGATAAGAAATTCAAGAATTTCAAAACGAAATCTTTTAATGAGCATGTCCTTAGCCCAATTTCAAAAATGTTGTACAAATCGGGAATCATCCCTATTGTTACGCAAGTTACATAATCCCGAAATTGAACTTGGCAATTAAAATAAGTATATCCATTCTTTTCTTGTATCATGTAGATATCTCCATGTTACAAGAAAAAAACATGTTTCATTATTATTAAAACGAAGTAGCCCTACGCACCTAATTTCAGAAATTCAGATCATTTATGGTAAGAAAATAATAAAACCTTTCGGATCTCCAAACTTGCATTAACACTACACTTCATTGGTTCTCCAAATAGAAACTTGACATTAATACCAAAAAACTGAATGTAAAATCTTTACATTAAGAAGAATCTGTTATGAGACCTGAGACGCAACAAAGTATATAAATGGAGCTGTACTCCATTGGAACACCTATAGTGTAAGATATTCAGAAGTATGGATGGATACTCGATTAACCTTCGCAGAACATATATATCCAAAAGAAACTACAAGAAAACTATACCAAACTTAACTTGCTATACCCAATCATCAACAGATATTCAACAGGTATGCCATGCCACACAGATTTTGGGAGAAAATAGTGACTTCAGTGAGTTTTTATGAGGCAAAAAGTGACCTATTTTTCGAAAAAAATGACCAATTTTTCACCTTTTTTTTTCATTAATAAATACACCCCCCCCCCAAAAAAAAAAAAATCATAACTCAAACTGTATTTCTCTCTGCAATAGTGCTGAAAATACTTTTTTTTCTGAAACATTTTTTCATCGAGGGTAAGGGTGCCATATATCGACCACTTTTTTTCAAACTTCCACCAATCAAAGACTTATGGAGGTAAAAACGTCAGAAATGGGTTAAAAAATACATTGATCGTTCCTCCACCACCCCCTAAAATTCTGACCCGATACGATCATTTTTTGTGATTTTTTTCCTGAGGGAATTCAAAAAATGTTGGGTTCCTTATTTCGACCACCAGCCCCCCCCCCCACTTTGAGATGAGGGGTCGGTTGAACATTTTTCTTATTCTACTTAGTAATAGGATGTAAAAAAAAACGCTCCTAAAGCTCGATTAACCCGATTATTGATAATTACTTGAGGTAATGGAAAATTTTCAAAATTGATTTTTTTCTGAAGACCCTAGCTCTTCCCCATGACATCCCGAGAGAAAACAGTAAATGACAAAATTGTTCGTTTTTCAATGCTCTACAACTTTTGTTTCAACTATTTTTTCATTAGTGCGTAATTTCGAAAGTTATCGACGAAAAAACAAAATTTGAACTCCCTTACTCCCTAAAAGGAGGACTAAATTATGCACCAATTTTAGGGATGTTCAGGAATCATAAAATACATACCCTACTACGAAACTTCCCCTTTTTGCTAATTTTTTTTGGGTCAAAACCTAAAATGACTGTACTACTATGCTACTACGTTTTTTTCAATTTTCTCCGCTAGATTTGCCTGTAGGGTTGTTCCTTTTTCACAGATAAACAATTTAAATTGTTTATCTGTGAAAAAGGAGCATGAAAAATTTTTTCCCCGGTAGCTTGTGGCTATAGCGACCGAAATCGGCTGGTGGTCGAAATTAGAAAGCGGTCGAGATTAGGGCATTTTACCCTTAATAAATCTTTAATTATTGAAGCTACGAGTTTAAAAATATGCTTCAAATAACTGAAAAAAGGAATAAAATTTTTTTATAACTAAGTTTTTACTAAAAAAAATCGTAATATTCTGCATCTAAAAATTACGAGTTCTAAAAAATAAACTAGTATTTTTTCAAATTTTATGCAAGAGCGGAAGACCGTTTGAATGAAAAAAGTGACTTTGGAGTGAAAAAACGGACTAATAGTGACTTTTGGCCAAGAAAGGGACTTTTAGTGACCAACCCTGAAAATAGGGGACAAGTCACTAAAAAAGGTGACTCTGTGGCATGCCTGATTCAATAATCTGATTGAATGCGGCAATGCTCCACTATAAAACCTTACTTCGTTCATGCTTAACATACGCATGTCCAAGTTGGATTGGAACCTCCCCATCTCAAAACCTGTCATGCATGGCAGCAGGGTACATACCGATGTCTGTACTCCGATTGCACCCATGTCAGCCAAACAGCAAAAGCAAGATGGAATCACGTGAGCAATGTGCACAAAGCTCTACCTGAGAAGATTGTGGAATTGGGAAAACGGCTGCGTAAACAATGAACTTCGGTTTCTTGTATTTTCTTCGAATGTAATCGTTTTTTTAATTATTCTTTTTGTTTGAATTATTCATTTTTTTTATGTTTTTCATTTTTGTAAATTTTTGTATTCCTCACTGAGCATTAGAGTAAGTGGGGGCAAGAGTACTATAACCATTTCGGTACATCAATGACTTTATAGGCCCTTTTCAGATCGCCATGTATAACGGAGAAGTCGCTTTTATTTTATATGATTTCGTGTGGATCGGAAATGGAATTATGACATTTTAGATGCGTAAACCGAAACCGAGAAGTGATTTAAATATCGTGAATTATTAAAAAATTCGATACTAAATAATCCTGACGTATTCAATCTGGAGTTCCAAACAAACGACCACGAAATGGATTTTTCCGAGAAATGTAGTCCTATGTTTGGGATATAAAGAAAACAAATCCATGGAGTCGAATCAGGATCAAGCCGACAACTCGGTTGAAGAACATTTAATCCATTTTCATCAACGCAATTTTCGACAGATTTTGGTCATTCCTCCGATAAAAAACGAAAAGTCGTTAGATGGAAACCTTGTTATCGACAAAGCTTACCAGCGTTTTATAAAAGAAAAACCCGAGTCTCACAGAACATGGGGTTACAACTACTTCAATCGGGAAATTCAAGCTTTATTGAAAGCTAATCAAAAAGCGATTGTGTCAACGTCGAACGGAAATGTCTATTCTTCGGAATTGATTCAAAAGATTTTTATGTTGATCGAGAAAAAGGTTCAAAAATGGAGAGAGAGTAAAAGTTTTATTACCCAACAACCGACGTCTTGGGACAAATAATTTCGTTTCGTTTAAAAGATTAAAAATTCACTCTCGTATCCATTGGATGCATGAACTTCTTTGTCGTTTTGAGGTGTTAATTTTGTAAATTTTTGTTTCTAAATAATGGTACATTTTGTTATAGCCGCAGTATCGATGTAATTTCGTTAGAATGTAGGTAAGGACTTGTTTTTGTATTTTTTTTTTTCAAAAGATTTAAAAATATAAAGAGCAGAGGTAGGTTAGATAAGTCCTTGCCTGATCAGCAGGGCATCTACCATCCTGACAAGAGATTGAAAAACGTAATAATAGGTAGTATTTTCAATTAATAAAATTTTTATTTTTATTATTTTAATTCGATCATTAAATTCTTTTTATAGAATTTAATGTTCAATTCGTTAATTTATTCAAAATTTATCTTTTGAAATGTTATTTATGATAATATTATTCAGCGATGAAGCGTACAATGTTTTGAAAATCTTCTGCCTTAAATCATTTTTCCGAGATTTTTGAAAGAATTTTTTCGATATTTTTCGGTAAAAAAGCAGGAATTAAGTGTTGAGATATTCAGTGAAGACAGTGACGAACATTTTTTCAAAAAATCACGTTGAAAAATAAAAAATGCCCCTTTTATTCGTTCCAAATAATGCTACCGGATTAGCACCTAATACTTTCAAGTAGCATGAGAACTCACCTGTGAAAAAGTGCGATTTTTTCGCAGGGCTTCAAGAACAATGAAACTTTGGTTCTCGTTCGGTTCACATTCTCAGAATTTTTGGTTTTTTGGTTTTTCGCTGTTTTTTTGTTCCCAAAATTTCATTCTCGTTCTTACTTTCGTTCCTCAAAAATTTTCATTCCTGTTATTGTTCTCATTTTCAAGTTTTTGGTTTTTTTGTGTTCTTGGTTATTTGTTCTTCGTTTTCTCCGCAAAGGTAATTAAAATTTTTTTGAGACGTAAGAATTTGAAAATTTTCCTTTTTTGAAATTCAAGTACCAGCGAAAATTTTCATATTTTGTCACAGGGATCGTTCTTTTCTTGTTCTCATTCTTTCACCACTCCTCAAAGTTTCCGTCTCGTTCTCGTTCTTAAATATTTTTGGTTCTTGTTCTTCGTTATAAATCTTTTCATTCTTGCAGCCCTCGTTCTATCAATGTTCATTCCAATGTTTAAATAAACACGCTGGATGTATTTTCCTTTCAATTGTTTTTTGACAAAGCGAATTTGTCTAAAGTGTGTATGGTTTGAAAACCAAAAAATGGGCATTCTTAAAAAAACATTTACAGTTTTTTTCGGCCTTAAGTAAGCAGGAGAAAAAAGAAAAAATTAACAAGTTTTAGTTAAAAGTACGACTTTTGAATGACTTGTAGGTATGGCCCAAAACGCAAAAGTATCACATGAGTACTCGCGAGGGCAATTTTTTTGTTGAAAAAAATTAATAATTTCATACACGAAAAACACCATTTAAATTGATCAATTTTTCGTTCAAATGGTCAACAACTGAAATAAAAGATGTAGTTGTATTCAATAAGGAATGGAAGAATTTAGCACGAGCGGAGTCGAGGGCAAAAAATTCATGATAAAATGAGGCATAGAAAACATTTTTTCAGGCAATTTTTATATCAAGATTTTTATAAAATTTCGTGACTTTTCCGACTGGCAAAATTCTCTGCCCTTTTCAGCTGTTTCCCAGAAAAAGGACACCGTTGGATGTTGGAAGAAATTTTAAGAAACATGAAGTTAAAATTTGTTTTAAACAATATCAAAATTGAAAAAAAAATTCAAAGAAAATTTCAATTGGAAAGATTCGAGAAAAGATTTGAACCTTATAGAAAAATTTTCAAACTGAAAAATTCTAAAAAATATGAATTAAAAAAAATTTGGAAAAAATCCAAATTTGAAAAATGTGTGAGAAAATTTCATTGAAAAATTTCGATGGCACTGTTGAAAAAAATTTCTAAATATTGGAAAGTTTTAAAAAAAATACCAAATCTGAGTTGAAAAATTTACTTAGAATAAATTTGACCTGAAACGTTGAAATCCCATTTTTTGGCAAAAATAATTAGAAGCTGATAATACATATTTGATGATTAAGAACCCATAGTGGATATTTAGGTTTAGGTATCAGAATCTATAACATCATTTGTAGCATTCACCACCACACCCACAGATATCGACGGGGCGATTAGGTGCAGAGAAACTAGAAGATGAAAAAACACCAGGACCGAAGTGCAGATCGATAATTCCTTCCGAATTACGAATTGACGTATGCAAATGTTACAGACTCGTTCATTCGATGAACCCTGCGAGCCGAGTATGCTATTTCGAATATTTGATAAATACATCAAATGCCCTCCCTTCACCTCTGGTTCAGCCGAAAGTGCGCCAGTTCCGGGGGTGCCTCACCGCGGATGTTAGCCTGCAACAAGGATCTCCCATGGTCCTTCGGGGTGACTGCTCAGAGAACTCAAAACCCCAAGGAAGATATTCAATCACTCGAGTTTTGGGGTTCACTTACTAGATCCTTATCTTCGGATAATTTTTTGGCCCCAGTTGAACCGAGTTTGATGAAAATAGAAAGTGTAAGTGGCGTCGGCGGGATCAGCGATCGAGAAAATTGTTAATAGGATACTATTTATAAGCTTATTTATGTGTGTCGTTTTGTATGTATATATGGTGCCACTGCCACACTGTAGCATAAGCTTGAGATTGTTGTTGTTGTTATTATTGGGAGGATATTTAAATGAAAATGTTGTTTCGAGTTTTGAAATAGGTCGTAGTCGTTATGGGTATTTAGTTTGTTAGCTGCTGCACTGGATTCAATGGTGGTGCAGTGTTTCGGTGCAGCGCCAATCCAGTATGGAGGGTATAAATATGCTATGTATTTACGATTTCCTGCTCTGCTGGTATTGATTTTTTTGGGCGGAGCGGTATAAAAAAGTTAGTACATTTACTTATCCATGCAGTTGTCAACACCGAATAATATGTATCTTGGATACCTATGCGCATGCGATGAGATATCCTGCGACGTTGAGGCCATTACTAGTGATTTACTAGAGCGTGAGACTGCGAGTTGAGATTGTCTTTTATGAGACGTAGCTATGGATATTTTTCAAGTCAACGTCGAAGTGTTTCTCACAAAGTTGATTCGTCTATCGAGTGATGATTCGTGATAGTAAAATTGATTGAAAGTGGATTCTACGAATGAATAAAAAGTCTACCTATTTTGAGTTTGTAAATTTAAAAATTGGTGAAAATTAGTGCTCTATTAGGTGTATTTAGGATTTTTGGAGAGTTTTGAGACAAAATTGTGGGGAAATGATCACGACCGCTGCTTCTCAACAAGTGAATTGAAAATTTGGGGTGCACACACGGAATATCGATGACATCTCAGATGTCTACCTTTCATTTCAGAAATTATTTTTCTCGACTTTTCCAAATTTTTTTCTTCGCCCATTTTTTGAGATTGCCTAAACTCTTTACCCGTACAGGCCTAGGAAAATCTTTGAAATAAAAAAATAAAGAAGAATTAAATTAGGTAAATATCCTGAAAAAATATTTACCTAAGTAATTTATTCTTTTTTATTCATCTATTGGGTACCTATTAGTCAACTCACAATTTTTTCTTAGTCCTTCACACAAAATTCTATGAGGACCAGGTGAAATGAAAACTGTTTCTTAAGAAAATTGTTTATCTACATTTCCTCCCTTTCTTATCTATTCATACTCCAGTGTGTACTTTTGCACATAGGCGGAGATAGGGGCATGGGGGGCTGAAGCCCCGCAAATGTTTTGAATTGTAACCCCCCACAATCATTTTCCGTAGGTGTATCAAATGTAGCACAAAATTTCGTTGAAAAACTTGAAAAGGATGCAATTTTACTCCAAAGTATGGATTTTTCATTCAACAAACCTTTACAATGGAATTAAATTTTTCTTTCTGGAAATCGGGAAATTTTTCAAATCTAGCCCTCGCTTTTCGCTCGGCATGTGGAGACCTTTGCGAAACTTTTCAAGGGATAATTATCAATGTAACGATTTTCTTGTTTTTTTCAAGCTCGAAGATGGTCCTTTTTAATATCTAGACGAAAAAATAAATTTAGGTGCTACTGGCAATCAGCAATGATTGTCGACTAGCACGAAAATGTAAGAATAAAAAAAATACCACTTTTATTCTTGTTCACCACTACAAAAAAGCACGAAATTTCGTTTAAAAACTTCAAAGGACGAAATTTTTTACTCCTAAAGTATGATTTATTCACTCAACAAACCATTTAAAAATGAAATTATTTTCTTTCTAAAATTGACAATTTTTCCATCTTCGCCCTCGCTTCGCTCGGGCATATTCAGTCTAAAATATTAATAAGAAAATGGAGGTTGAAGATTTCACTTCCTCTTCAATAAGTACTAAAAAAATGATTTTAAAAAATGAAATTTTCAGTTTTGGATTTTTTTTTCCAAAAAATTTTTCGCCGTCGCTTCGCTCGGGCTTGATAAACATCTTCAAAAAAGAATTCAGCAAAAAATTGCTTAAAATAGAGGAAGGTTTTTGGAGGGAGAGGGGGGGGTCATCGAAAATGAACATTTTTAGTTTCGTTGTTTTTCTTCTTTTTAAACTGGGGCACAAAGCCCCCCCAAACTTATGTTCTGATCTCCGCCTATGCTTTTGCATAATTTTTTTAACCTCTGGGTAAGTATATCTAGAAAATGTTTGATGACTTTTTTTTTAATTTATCACGTTTTTTTCATTTTGATTGAAAAAAAATTGATAAAATTAATATTTATAGTTTTTCTCAATATTATTGATAAGATAAAATTTTTAGCTATCAAATAACTCCAAAGATGACGGATTCTTTTCATCCATGAAACTTGCTACTTTTATACCCAACAAACAACAGTGATTTCACTTGCCCAAGATTTTAAAGTTAGAAAAAATATTTCTGTATCCGAACAGTCGTTCAATATTGACAGCGAAAACTCTGCCAAAAAACCTGGCGAAGCAGGCAAACTGCCGAATATGTCACCACTGTGTCAAAAATTACTTTTTATATTTATTTTTAGAGTGATTTTCTACAAAATTTTTGAGGAGGGGGGACAAATTTAAGAACTACCTTATTTTTCAAAATTTCTCTCACTGTTTCGTAAACATGTCAAATCAAAAAATTAAAACAGATGCTCTGAAATACATTTTCTGAGCTACAAAATGGTTATATTCTTATTAAAAATTGCCAACTTTGAATACACACATGATCGCTTCAAATCAAGAATTAAAATCTTTTTGCATTAAAAAATTATTTCGTGCATTGATTCCATAAAAAGTCATGAAGAATGCCAAAAGCGATGTTTTAGTCAGGTCCTCAATTGTCAGTCCGCTCGGGTTTCATGTTAAAGCTAATTTTTTATGATTTATTGTTGTTCTAGACCCAAAAACGACTAAATTTTCGCTTGTATGCCTATTTTTCTCCTCCCCCTTTTTCCCAGGTCCACCTCCCCAACATTTCAAACGTCTATAATCGCTTTATCTTTTTCTGTACAAAAAAATTTTCAAAACAAAGTTATTCCCCTCAGCTCCTAATGAAACAATTTCATTCCTTATAAAATTTATTTTGGGAGCAACCCCCGCCCTTAAATTTGGAAAATTGTGTTTTGAGAAAGCATCAAAATCAAGTTTTTTTTTTCGCATTTTAAACGAAAACTTTCCCGGGGGGGGGATACAACACTAAAATTTGTAACCACCAAAAGTGTTTTGAATCGAATTTCCTTCCAATGAGCTATAGCACGACTATTTCCCCAAAAATTTCCCCGGCTGGGTGAACCCCCCTCCCCCCACATTTCAAAAAAAAATTTCGTCGATATATAATGTACATTTCTTCTATCTTTTGAAGTTGGAGTTGCATTTATATTTGGGAGAAACGTAAAAATATATTTTTTTTATAGATAAGTTTTTTTATTTCTTTTCATTTATTCAAGATCGGTCGAAAAAAATAAAACTTATATTAATCTGTCAAAAAATTTGATTTTTTTACAGTTTCTCCCAATAAACGAAGCTGGGTCGGGGTTTTCGAAATTTTTTTGACCATGGGGTACCCTAGTAAATTCGGGAAAAAATTATATTACTTCTGGGACCAATATGTACCTATCAAAAAATTTTTTTGAAATTTTTTGTTTCAAAAAAATTTCCCGGGGCCAGTCTAGATCAGTAAAATAATTGTCACTGAAATTTTGGAGTGATTTTTTATAATTTTTTAGTCAAAAATTACTGTTGATTTTCTTTTTATGATAAATTAAAAAATTGGGCAGATTCTTTCACTTTTTAAAAAAAACAAGGTTTCATAGAATTGACTGATTCAGATTCAGGAATCGAATTTTGAATTATTATTTTTTTTCATTGAATATTAAACAAAATTAAAAAAACCCCATTATACAAATTTCCCAAATCTTTTGATTTACGCTGTCTTTTATTAAAATAAAATGTCAGAAAAATGATGGTTGGAAAAATTCAATTCATTAAAGCTCAGGACCATTTTTATACGTTTTTTTCCATTGCTGGAAAATTACAAATTTTTATGGAGGCTGTAAACGTTTTGAAACCGCTCCCAATCGATCCGGGGAAGTCAAAAGTAGGACATATATTTATCCAAATTTTCAGCTTTTTCGTTGATTAGATTCATAATTTCCTCTTTTTTCAGGGTGTGAGGAATTTGTTTTTTTTCAAAAATTAATCCAAAATTTAGGAAATGAACTTCAGCTCCAGAAATTTTAGATATTTCAAATCAAAGTAAAATTTTGCGCCTAATAAAAATTAATCGAAAGTACAATCTAAAGACCTCATATGCAAAAATTTCAAATGCCGAAGTTCATTTTTCAAATTTTGAAATAAAATTAAGCAGTGACTTTTCATCAAAAAAGGATTAACTTGAGGACTTTTTTCACAACCTGACAAAAAAAACCTATTAGAAAAATGTAAATTAGGGCATTCAGAAATTATTTAAATTCCACAGAGATTGTTCTCGATGTTGAAATGATTTTTTCCATAACTTGCTACGATTTGCAAAAAATTGGAAATTATTCAAAACTTCACGTCATTTTCTAAAAGTAAAGTACTTTTTTCCACAGCCGGAACGATTTTACAAAATTGAGGAAAATCTCAAAACTTGGGCAATTTTCTAAAAAAAAGATTCCTTACCAATCGGAAAAATATTCTATGAATTTTTTCATAATCATAAAAATTGCAAGGTTTCCCAAAAAAGAATAATTTCTCAAGAAATTGGGGCTTAGGCGAGTTTATTCTCAAAATTTCTTTCAACTCTGAATTTTTTTTCAAAAATTTCGAACTCTCAATTTTCTCTGACAAGTATTTTGCAACCCCATTAATTTTTTCAATAAAATTTCAGTCAGATTTTTCCATGTTGAAACGTATTATATTGCTTTTTAGGCGATTGATTTTTCATAAAATTTGCCCTCGAAAATTGTTTCCAAAATGATTTTTTGAATAATAAGAAAATTGTATATTTAGATAGAGTCGACGAAAAAAAAAAACGTTTTAAAATTTTTTTTTTAGTGTCCAATTTTGAAATGAAGGGGCAGGGGGGTTCACCCAACCGGGGGTAAATTTTTGGGGTAAATAGTCGTGCTATAGCTCATTGGAAAGGAAATTCGATTCCAAACACTTTTGGTGGGTTACAAATTTTAGTGTATAAAACCGAAAGTTTTCGTTTAAAAATGCGAAAAAAAAAATGAATTTATGCTTCTCAAAACACAATTTTCCAAATTTATTTAAGGGGCGGGGGTTGCTCCAAAATGAAGTTTTGATAAGGAATGAAATTGTTCATTTAGGGCTGGGAGTGAACTTTTGTTTGAAAATCTTTTTTTGTGTACACGGACCTAATAAAAACGATTAGACTTTGAAATGTTGGGGGGGGGACCCTGGGAAAAGGGGAGGGGGAAAAAAAAGGATACAAGCGAAATTTTATTCGTTTTTGGGTCTAAAACAGACAATCATAAAATTGCTTTTAACAAGAAACCCGACGGAAGCCTTTTTTTGGGACAATTGAGACCGCTATTTACGGGTAACTGAATGGTGGATTAAGAATCTCTGGAAATTTTTACCGGAGAAAACTCTTATCGCTGATAAAAACTGGGGGACGAAATTAGAAAGAGGACGACCTTTTTGGGCCCGGTATGGTAAGCCATAAGAAAAAAAAATTCATATTCTTCTAAAAAAGCAAAACCACATCTGAAAAAGTAATTAGGTAATGCATATTCTTTTTTTTTCAAAGTTTTTTTTTTTTATCGGGATTTAAAAAATTATAGGGACCTCTTTTAAAAAAGCGCCACTTTTAATTTTTTTCAGGAATTTTAGTTTTTTTTTTTT
>JAVBJF010001006.1:0-24616 GCA_033439095.1 Pseudococcus viburni | reverse complement strand
GGGTGTGTGTTCGATTTGTGTGTCTTACGGTTATAAGATGAAAAATTTTTGAAAAATTTTGAAATTTGCCCCTTCACCTCCCCCCACTTGGGCCCCCCAAAATTTTCAAAAATCAAAATTGACCTCAAAATTGTGTTCTTTGAGTAAAAATGCATACTTTGGTGAAAAAATCAAGTCAATCGGATTTTTGGGGGGGATTCTGTAGCTGTTTAAGTTTTTGAAATCTGGTACTTTGGCAAATTTCAACTTCAAACAATAAGAAATGGTTATGAGTAGAGTTTTGAGTATAGCAAAAGCGATTGAAGAACAGTATAAAGAGTATGTGTAAAAAATTTCAATACGTTTAATGCCCTCTAACGATCTGTAGCTTTGTCTAAACATTGAAGTAAAACTGTAATATGATGAAAAAAGTTTAGTAACGGAAATTTTGAATAACCGATACACCTTGTATACCCTTAAAATCGTTTGCAAGTGCCAACTGAACCAGCTGGCTGGTTGTACATTCACCATGGCTCTCCACGCGGAAGGTCTTGGAGTTCAAGCCTACCTTGAGCCAGAGTTTTTTTTGAATTTTTTTTGAAATTTTTTTTTGTCAAATTACAAATTTTTTTATTGCTTCTTATTATGATAGTATTTCAATTAGTAATAAGTCCGAAAGTTATTTATAAATTTGGAAACTAGAATAAGTGGAAGCAATTTTAAAAATTGAAATTCAAAGGTAGTTTTCATTAGCGCCCTAGTTTCATATGTATATGAGACCAACCAGACTACGTAGAAAAAAAAAACTACTGATATCCAGAAAAAATTCTCCAAAAAAGAAGTAGTCCCCGCCTCCTCCCAACAGAAACGCAAACGAGATTGCTGCAAAAACTAACGCCTGTAAAAATTTTGATAATAAAATGCATTGATATAAAATGTGAAATCCGCCCCAAAAAACATCCTCCCACTTTTGTAAAAAACAAAATAATTAATACTTAAATATTTCGATAATAAAATGTTTTGATATCGTAATAAAATCCGCCCTGAGACCCAAATTGAGTACTTCAGTCATCAAGCACACTGCAAAAAATTGGCAATGATTACTAAAAAAATGAAAAATAAATGGAAAAAAAAAACAACAAAATTGAGGGCGGAAACAGCCCTCACATAAGCTTGGTACTTTACCTCAATTGGTGGCTGTGTCCGCCCTCAATTTTTGTTGTTTTTTTTTTCATTTATTTTTCATTTGCAAATTTTTTGCAGTGTGCTTGATGACTGAAGTACTCAATTTGGGTCTCAGGGCGGATTTTATTACGATATCAAAACATTTTATTATCGAAATATTTAAGTATTAATTATTTTGTTTTTTACAAAAGTGGGAGGATGTTTTTAGGGGCGGATTTCACATTTTATATCAATGCATTTTATTATCAAAATTTTTACAGGCGTTAGTTTTTGCAGCAATCTCGTTTGCGTTTCTGTTGGGAGGAGGCGGGGGGGACTACTTCTTTTTTTGGAGAATTTTTAGGGGATAGGAAATTACGCGTAGAACAAGATTGTTCATAACTACTTTTCAATTTTGAGGCTTATTTGAGGAGATATTCACGAAAAACCGGTTTTCAGCGGACGTTTACCCCTCTCCTGAGGGTAGCGGAGGGTTGTGGGGTGTCCATTTTAGTATGTTGTGTAGTGGACCATTACGAACGTAAAAACGAGAAAAAAAAAATCAGGCTTTAATTTTTGGGGGGTTGATACATTTTTTCTCTTATTTGCCTGGGGACTATGTTGCCTATCTTGAAAATTGAAGGGGCAAATGCTGTTTCCAAAAAAAATCACGTGCATTTTTTTCCATGAATTTTTGCTCAACTTTAAAATTGAAGGGGCTACAAAAAAATTCTAAAAAATGAACTAATCAAAGAAATACAGAGTACGTTGAAAACTAAACAAATTTTGTTCCGAAGACTTTTTGCCTAACATGAAAAATGAAGGGGTTACAGGTCATTCAAAATTAAGAAAATTTGAAAATACCCCATATAGGAAAACCGCGAGTTTTTAGCTTTTCAAGGGTTCTTGCAATATTTTTGGAAAAATCGAAAATCAAACTTTTTTATACTAGAAAAAATGAATATTTTTTCAGTTAAAACAAAGCTTATATTAGAACTATTACAGAGAGAAATACAGTTATGAAAAAATAATACGAGGGGGGGGTATTTTTCATTTATTTTTGAAAAAAATTGAAAAACTGTTTACTTTTTCCTTAAAAAAAGGTTACTTTTTCCTTAAAAAAAGGTTACTTTTTGTCTCAAAAAAAGTTACTCAAGTTACTATTTTTTTCACAATTTGTGTCCGATGCAGCAGTAGAAAGTTGAATTAAATTTTGAGTAAAAATCGATGAGAAATGTGAGAAATCAAAATTACAAATGTTTTGATAAATGGAAACACCCTTTCCTCTATTTTTTTCAAACAAAAGGTCAACAATCAGAAGTCACTCCTCATTATTCAGTCTTTAAATGTTCGTATTTGAAGATTCATTGTCTTTACGTATCTTGGAGGCACTTTTTGGGTGGCAGGGGGCAGAGACTGATGCTTGATTCGCATTAAGGGCATCACATACTACAATTTTAGGGTATTCAAATTCGTATTAGACTGTTGTCGTGGTGTCTACTGGCAAGAAAAACCAGAAAATAGCTAGAATTTTGATGATATCACTACAAAAATCAAGAATTTTCAACATTTCCCTTTTTCTTCGAATTTTTCAAACGAAGGATAAAAAGGGGTTTTTCAGCATTCTGCAAAAAAAATGACATGAAAATAGCGAGAAAAATTCAGAAAATAGCCTGAATTTTTATGATATCACTGCAAAAATCAAGAATTTTCAACATTTATCTTTTTCTTTGAATTTTTCAAACGAAGGATAAAGATAGGTTTTTCAGCATAACGCAATAAAATGACATGAAAATAGCGAGAAAAATTCAGAAAATAGCTTGAATTTTCATTTTTCACCTTGAAAAATTGCTTCTTACAGACATTCTTTCTGCGGGAATTCCAAATTAATTCGTTTCATTTTCCAACGGAGTATCATTGAGATTTTCAAATTAGGTCGAGCACAAGTGAAAAAGTATGGAATTTTATCCAATGAAATTAATCAAGAGTCAGAAGGAATGGTTTTTTCAAAAGACGACATTTTTTCCAACATGCGCACGGATGGCACGAGAGTTACGAAACTCGAATCTTTCCAAAAAATCGAGACAGTCGATTCGTGAATTTTTGACGGGACATATGTCCCAGCCCCGGCCTCGCTGGAATAATTGATTACATCTGTGGGAAAACAATGGCGGATATCTGTTGCCGGAATGTTTATCCGAACGGTAATTTTCCGCTGACCGATCCGGCGGTGGTGATTTTCTCGGTGCCTCGAGGCCGGCTTTATTTTTCCTCGTCGCGCCGCGTCAAAGCACAGATATGCTACAATGTATACATTTTGTCGGTATTAGTATTGGGTATTAGGTATAAGCGAAAAGAGCGCGCCGCCGTTATCAGTAGCCTTTCCTATTGGTCAGTAGGTCCTACGGTGTACGTAAGGATAGCGACGAAACGGCACTACGGATGGAGCTGCGATCGGCGGCCAGTGGCGGAGGTATGGACGGCGGCGGCGTAGCGGTGACCAGCGTCGTTGAGAAATTTTGTTATCGTTGGCGTTGGTGTCTGTGTATGCGTGTATGAATACAGTATACAGGTACCTATACGAACCCGTGACGACGACGGCGCTATATTCTGGTCGGTGTGCCTGTGGTGGTAATGGTACTCGCGGCGGCGCGCACTCTAAACGACGACGCAAACACGTAGATTTTCTCGAACGTCGCGGTCGTATCGGTTCTACCATTCACGCGGTGCTGGTTCGTCTTGCCGAAGAAATTTTTTTCAATCGCGTGGTGTTTGCGATTTTTTTCACGTTCGTCGAAGCTCTTTCGATTATTCGGTTTGGTGTCGAATACAAGAATCTAATTCGCCTGTGACGAATTTTCGGTCACCGAGTCGAAAAATAACCAAATTCAAGTAATTTTCTCAATTTTTTGGTGCAGTGTCGGCGGTTGTGTTTGTTTTTCGGAGTGTTTCGGAAGGCTTCCCGAGTCAATATGATTACCATGATGATTGTGATGGAATCTGTGTCGAAAAATTGTGATATCTACGATTACGGTAGGTTGATTTTTCGCCCAAAATGGGTTAGCTTTTGAGCCCGAATTGCTAACAGCTGTCCGCCGGATGACCATATTGTTACGGTTCGTTAGCATATGTGGCCGGGTAAGATGGTATCATAGGATGAAATTCGGTCCTGGTTTTCGTCGTGTGAGAAATTTTGGTAATTTTAAAGACGATTTAGTCGAGTTAGTCGAGCGTATAATGTGAGACGAGTATCTGACGAAAGCTAAAGTCTCCGTATGGACGATCCAAATATCGAATTATTTTTCGTATTCGGCTCGAGAATAATTTTTGGAGGTTCGAGGAAGGTCCGAGTGATCGATGGAGGTTCTCAGATGAGTGATTGTCTCGATGTGAAAATGCTGACGAGGCTCGAACACGTGGTTTTCTCGAATCCGCGAAAATTGCGATGCTGAGGGATGGTTTTGCCAGTACGTCGAATCGAATGTGTTTTGGAATCCGCCAGATGGCCGGATCCGGTACCTGGTGAAATGGATCTCGCCATATGTTAGCGATTTTCGCCCTCGGTGTGGGTCCACGTCTTGAAGGGATGAGATGGAGGGGGAAAAACAGAAACGAACGCGCCCACGCTCGTACTGCCGCGTTGGAAAATTCGATCCGGCGTGAAAAACCGACCGGTGCGTGGGTGGTGGAGGGATCTGCCCTCGGGAGAGCAAAACATACCTACGCTGACGAGGACGGCCGAGGATTGGGGAAATGGTAGATTAGGTGCGCGGGGGTATATGCAACAGTTAGGACGACGTGTTGTTGTGCAACCATATGGTGGACGCGTCGTTGGCTTTTTTTGTCGTACCGGCGACCGACGTCGAAGGGCCGAACGGTAGAACCCTCGAGCGTGGTGGCGATGGCTACGGTGGCTGTGGATGCTTAATCGGCGAATTTACCTAGGAAATTTTTTCGGTTCGCGCGTGCGAAAAAGACCGACAGCTATGAATAGTTGTTGCGTAGGTATGGGCAACGTCGTCGTCCTCCCGCTGGCAGCCGGGGATCCGGGCGAAGGGCGAGGCGGCGGGGGCGAAGGCGGCCCCTCGCTTTTCTGGCGAAAACCGTACGCCGTCGCGATGGGGTGGCGACGACGGTAGCAGCTGGAAAAACTCCGTCGAAATTGACTTCTGACGTCACGACCAGCGACGCTCCGTGCGGTGGTTGTCGGCGCGCCTCTTCGCCGCTCAACAAGAAGGTGGGTTTTCTCGCTCTCCGGCCGCGTGAACGCGACCGCGGAGCCGAGGGAAGCTCAGATCGATATTGAGACTATGTGTATGAGCCATGTACGTGTACTTGTATAAGTATGTAAGTACGAAATGGTTACACTTTCTATTTACGCCGCTACCGTCGCCGCCGCAGCGTCTATGTTTCTGTATGTAATGTACGTTCGCGGTACGATGGCTGCTTGTGTGTAATGTGCATTTGGCGATATTGCTGCCGAGGATACTGCATTGCCAAGATGTATGAGAAGCGATTTCGAAGATGAGATACAGTGGTTTGGGTTTCATTCGGTGACTGGCGGTGTCGCGATTCATGATGGTCGCGGTGTCCCATATGGATGGTGATGGTGTCCAGTATGGTGGGTCTGGGGTGTGGATGAGGTTGTCTGTGGGTAAGGTTCGGGTAAGGGGTTGAGGATTGAGAGGAGGTTTGAGCTGAGAAGTGTTGTGGGAAGAGATTTTAACGAAAATATGGTAGCAAGTGATGCGAGAAGGGGTACGAAAGTGTCGTTTTTGATGCTCGAGTCGTGAGAATTTTTTTGCCAATAGTCGTGCCATTGATGCTGAGTGAGATTTTTGAAAATTTGATTCGTGTGGAAAAATTTACACCAGAGTCAGGGTGTCTATCAGTCGCGAAAGTCGCGAAAAAGTCGCGAATTTAGATTTAGGTCGCTGAAGTCGCAAAATTTGCCCAAAATTCATCAAAAGTCGCAAATCATGGTGTCCATTCTCTGGAAAACCGGGAACACCGGGAAAAGTCAGGGAATTTTGGTGGTCTGGAAAAGTCAGTGAAAAGTCAGGGAATTTTGGAATTTTCTCTGGAATTTTTCGAAAATCCCAAAAAATGTAAATCATTTAGAAAAATGTTTTTTTGCTTATTTTATTATAAATTTTTCAAAAAATTTCGCCCTCGCTCCGCTCGGGCCAAATTATTACATCTTTTATCCAGTTATTGTCTTATTCATCATTTTTTGTCGGTCGTAATGTACAATAAAATTGATACATATTTAAAATACATGTCTTTGTCCATTGAATTATGAATTATCCAAAAAAAATTTCCCTCGCTACGCTCGGGGTAATTTACACTTTTTCTTTCTACAGAATTTATTTTTAATCTTAAGTTTCTTGGAAACTTACTTTTTAATGAGCTGTAATGAGAAAGAAACGTCATGATGCCCTTGACCACGATGTTGAAAAAAAAGGGAGGGAATGGGACAAAACTCGAAATTTTAGGCCATGTTTTAGAAAACATGAATGAGGGAAAAGTGGTGAATTTTCATCTTTTGAAGATCTTTTTTCGCAAAGCTCAATTTGGTAAACACCCTGGCATAATTTTTTTCATGTTTCAAAACTTAATTTTGCGTGGGAATACTTGGTTTTTCCTTTTTATTTAAATTTTTTCTGTAGGTAATAAATTCAAATTTTCAAATTTTTGTGGCGAGGGGGAGTTGGATGGGTGGAAAAATTTTCAGAATTGAATTTGAATATTTTTTTTGACCCGAAGAAGGGCATCTAAAGATCTCGTAAAAAGTATCTAGTGATTTTGAAAAAAAAAATCGTAAGACCCTATGCATTTTATATCATTTTTATACAAAATTTCGGGATGTAAGTACATCACGCGAAAAAATTACCCCCCTCAAATTGGTCTGGAAAACCTGGAAAAGTCAGGGAAAATCATTTCTGAAATAATAGTGGACACCATGCAAATTTTTCCGAAATTACTTCCATTTTTTTTCACCTCTTATAAAATAGAAAAAGTAATGAAATTTCACCTTTTTGAACATTTTTTCTAAAAATTTTCGCCCTCGCTTCGCTCGGGCGCGTAAATTAAAAAACCCATTCTTAAATTATATTCCTCTTTGTCCTCTTCCCTTCTATTTCAGACAATAATTGAATATTTTGAAGCGGAAAAATATGTTCTTGTGGGAGACTAAGTAGCGATCACGATTGGGAATTTCAAAGGTAATATTGTGTCCATTGTCAGGAAAATCTAAAATAATTGGAGAATTTTGGAATTTTCCAAGGGATTTTTGAAAGGAGAAAACCATTTTTAAATATGTCTTTTTTTGCCGTTTTTTAAATAAATTCTTCGAAAAAATTTCGCCCTCGCTTCGCTCGGGCCAAATCTGCTAACATTTCAAATTTTCCATGAATTTATTTCTCAAAAAACATTTAACAATTTTATCCGTTTTAACATGATTTTTCATAAAATTTTTACCCTCGCTTCGCTCGGCAATAACTACTTCTCTTTACCATAAAATAACTCACTTTTGGAAAATTTTTATGAAAAATTTGTCTTTTTTTCAAAATTGAAAACGTATTTTCTTCCGTGTATAAACTTTTTTTTATAATAAATTTGATCTCGTTGATTTTTTGGCCGGGGGGGGTGTCAAATTGAGAGGTAGATACTAGATATAGATACTGTAAAAAAAAAGGTCGCGAAGAAGTCGCGAAATTTAATTTTTAAAAATTGGTAGACACCCTGAGAGCTGAAATTTAAAGAACGGAATTTGATTTTTGTGATGTGCGAATCCTTTGGTAAAAATATCAGCTCTCCAGATCTCTTCAATCCTTTCCTATGGAGCGAAACATTACTTTTTTGGAATTTTTTATGAGAATTTTTGTTTTCGCGAATTTTTTACCAAATTTTTTCCAACTTTCAATACTATAGTAAACCATACTGAGAGATAATTTATAGGTGTTTTGATGGAAATTTTCGATCAAGTTTTTTGTGCGAAATGGGTGCGTTTGAACTTTTCAAATCGAGTTTTCAACATGTTTCAGAGGTGCAAGTTTGAGGAAAATATTCCATATTATGTGCAACATTATGGTTTTTCAGAATTTCTCAGGTGGTGGAACACCTTGAAAAATAGGAAAAACCGTATTTCAGCGTCGTTTTTTCGCCATAAAATGATCGTTCTCGATAAACGAATTTTTTTCCGCGTCATATACCCAGAAATAGATATTTGCACGCCCCTTCCCGATTTTTACTCGTATTTGTAACAGGACTAAATAAGTTAAAATTGAAAATATAACTCTTCGCGTAAAAAATTGCTTGATCAATGGGTCTGCTAGCAAGAAAAATAAGAAAAACGAGAAATTGGCCAGAATTTTACCTTAATAGCAAGACAACCAGAAAATAGCAAAAATTTCACTGTAAAAAACCAGAATTTTTATTATTTTGCTCTTCCCTTGATTTCTAAATCGGAAATAGAGGGGTCTTTTTTGGGCAAATTCGAAGTAAGAGAGTTGGTATGAAAATGGCAAGAAAATTCAAAGAAATAGCAGGAATTTTAATTTTTTTCATCCAGTAGACACTATGGTCATGAGAAAATCAGCAACAGTGAAAGGGAGTGATGGATGAGTGGGTTTGGGTCAAAATTTTTTCGAATGTAGTGAAAAAAAATACCAAATTACGACAAATTGTTTCCTATGATGACCAAAATGATGAAAAAATGACGAATTTTCAGCTCTTGAAGGTCTTTTTTTGTAAATTTTTGCCCTTGCTTCGCATGGTGTCAATAAATTGACAATAAAAGTGATTTCGTGGCAAAATAATTGACGTTTTTGAAAACTATGATGCGAAAAATCCTCTCGTCGATAATTTTTTAATTCGAAGCAAATGCAGGCATCATAGCGAGTAACTTTTTTAGGGTGTTTGTCACTTTTGATTACTTTCACGTCTAAAAGGTCACTTTTTTTACTTTTTCCCCTCAAAAGTCACTTTTTAATGGCGGATTTTCTGCAACAAAAAAAACACACACGCAAACACGATTTAGCTGTCCATGTTCATTTTTACACCCCTTTAACATTCAAAATCAAAACCTCACAAAGACTCCAAATTGCTAGAAATTCCGAAATTCATTTTTGATAGCCGAGAAGGGATGTAATTTTCATCAATTTTTAAATTTTCAAACATTCGCCAAAAATTGTCAAATTAAACTGAGCAGCTGGAATTTTGCTTACGAACTACTAAAGTTTTGCTTCAAGCTGTTTCCAGAAGTACTACATTTTTACAGGGTGTTCACTTTTTGGACAACCTGCGGAAAAGTCAGGGAGTTTTGTAGGTTTGGAAAAGTCAGGGAACTTTGAAATTTTCACTGGAATTTCTTGAAAAATCCTAAGGAAGGATAAAAGTGATCCACAATGTTGGAGAAAAAAGAGGAAGGAATAGAAGAGAATTCGAAATCATTCGTCGCTTTTTGAGAAATTTCACTGCTCTCTCATTCCGAATCAGTGAAAAATCGTTGATAAACAGTCAGAATTGCAACACAGGAAAAATCAGTGAAATTTACTGATTTTCAACGATTTTTCACCGATTATTCAAAGAATTTCACAGATTTTTCAGTGAATTTTCACTGACTGTTTTTCAGTGATTTTTGATAAATTTCACTGATTCAGAAATGATAGAGTGAGGGCAAAATGATGAAGGTCTTTTTTTGAAAAAATTATCGCCCTCGTGCACTTTTTTTTGTTATAAATTCAAGTTCTCAAGTTTTTGTGCGGGGGAGGAGGTGGACTAAATTTTTTTAGAATAGAGTTGGAGTCGTTTTTGAGGCCAGAAAAGGAAGCATCTAAAAATCTCGTTACAAATAGTGATTTTGGAAAAGAAAAATCGTTAGACACCATGCCTTTAAATCATTCTTCTGCCCAATTTCAGTTGTAAGTTAGTACATCACACGAATAAACTATCCCCTTCTTCATCATGCTTCATGAATTTCATTTGTAAATTCTTAAAATTTTCAAAAAATTGGTATGGAAAACCTGGAATAGTCAGGGAAATTTATTTCTAAAATATTGTGGACATCCTGTTTTTTTTTCAAATCGATGAAGATGTACACGTATTTTCTAGATAATCTTTCTTATTTACATTGCGGATTTTGCGGTCTATTGCTACACGTTATGTTTATAATACGTACCTCCTATACATACAACCAGGGTTGCCACGAGTCTGCTCTGAAAAGGGACTCGCAAAGGACTCGAAGACTCGGAGTCGACTCGGAATGAGACTCCGAGTCTTTTTTCTTAGAGATTCTCTTCTCGAAGACTCTGAGTCTCTCTTTTGAACGACTCAAACTATGCGAGCGAGTCTTTTTTGCGAGTCTATTGCGAGTCACAGTCTTTTTTTAAATGATTGTATCAGCGATTAATTTTGAATGTCAAAAAAAGTACATTCAATAAAAACGAGAGAACTGACCTATTGACCAAATTATATTCTCAGTCAAGACAAAAAATTTTCGCCTTGAAATATACATATAATTTGGTCTATTCTTGTTTTTATTAAAATAGAAAATTTAAATTAAAAAATTTTACCGATAGGAAATTTTTAGATAGAATTACAGATATTGATAGCAGAAAAAAAGACTCGGAAAAAAAGACTCTGAATGGGACTCGAGACTCGCTGAAGACTCGGAGTCTTTTTCCAAGTCTTCTTGTGAAAGACTCGCTGGGTGTCGACTCGGAGCCGCAATTTCTAAGGACTCGCGCCTATTGACTCGGAGTCGCAATTTTCAAGGACTCGCGTCAACTCTGCATACAACGACGTGCGAAATTCGAGCATCATTCATGCCTGACGAGAATGAAAAATATGTCGAAATTGATTTCCTGTAATAAATGGAAAGTTCGAATAAAAAGGTATTCGAGCCTGAAAGATTTGTAATATCCGCAATTCCGCATACAGTATATTAATTTTTCACTCCCAATCAAGTATCCCGATCGGTTATTAAGAATTACTCGGATTTTTCAGACGAGAGAAAAAAGGTAGCAGGTGTGTTGACCTTTGCCATTAGATAGAGTCATAGTTCACGTATATTTTCTCGTCAACTCGTTCACCAGCTGGGAGGGAATCAAAGGAAGAAATTAATTAGTTTTTTTCCGTCGATTACTTTCGCCTCTTACAGATTCCAATTCCAGTTACCAAGGTGATGAATAATCAATGGTAACGCGTTGGTCGAACTCGAGAGTGCTGGAGGTCTGTCTTGCCTCGGTACGTGTGTATTTTTGGAAATTTCTACGTCTTCGTTAGTATCGAGTCCCTGTAGTGAAACACGTGCGTGTGTCAGAATTTCAATTTTTTTTTCTCTCATTTTTGGCGATTAGGAAAGCGAGTGGAATTATGACTCGAAGAAATATAAAAGTATTATACATATAAAATGGAATTATCCTATTAGAATGTCAAATCGATACGAAATAAGTGCTGTTTTAATCTTTAGAGATAACCGTGTGACGTTTGTAGAAAGCTTTCTGTGTTTTTTACTTTCCGGACAGCGCGAAGCGTTGTAAGGAAAGTATTGTTTTCGGGTCGAAATTCGTTTTCGCCAATATTGAGTTTAGACAAAATCTGATTTTGTACAAGTTTGTTTTGACCAATTTCCAGGTGATGTTCCGTATGTATGTATGTATGTATGTATGTATGTATGTATGTGGGATAAAAAATGTCTGTGAACACGATTACGTCCGTCCTAATTTGAATATTTCGTCGAAATTTTAATAGGAGTTGGGGCTTGCAAAAAGGAAGGCTATGCCAAATTTCAGATTGATAGGTTCGCCAGAAAAAATTTTTACGAGCGATTTAATCCAAAAATCTTTGAGTTTGGTCATTTGCCGCGTTACATTGCATGCAATCGTAATCTAAAACGCGATAACAATTATTTCTCCCCTTATCGATGGGAGGACGTATTTAGAGAGAACCGAATATGTCTCGCGTCAGCATTTTTGCCTCTTTCTTTCAAGATAACGTATATTTTTTTCAGCGAGCATATACTTAATACACATAAAGAGTAAGCTTATTTTTTTTTCATGGGCAAAATTCAGACAATTATGGTACCTAGGTTAATACCTTCGTTGATTTTTCTTTTCACACCTGTCCGGAAAGTTTGTGATGCTTGCATCACTGTTTATTTTCCTCGGTTTATCGAACGAGGTCTTGTTAACTATACGATAAGTTTATTAAACCGGGCTAAGTGGAATAGGAGGCGATTAGAGCTATCATTTTGCTCGAGTTGCATTTAAAATGCAACGTAAAACGAGCGTCTAGCTAGTTTCATTGTAAAGTTGTAAGAAATGGTGCGACATGATTTTTTCCAAGAGTTTTGACATGATTTGACGTCTGACTCTGAGTCCTTTTCCAAGTCCAATTTTTTCCTTTCAATTTTCTCAACTTAAATTTTTTCTTCCAATTTCCTCAACTCAATTTTTTTCAGTCATAATTTTTTCAACTCTAATTTTTATCTTTCAAGTTTCTCAGCTCAAATTTGTTTCTTTCAATTTTCTTAACTTGAATTTTTTTCTTCCGATTTTCTCGACTCAATTTTTTTCCTTCCAATTTTTTCAACTCAGATTTTTTCAGACGTACTTAATTTTTTTCTTTCAATTTTCTCAACTCGAATTTTCTTCTTATAAGTTATAATTTTCTCAACTCAACTTTTTTTAGACATCATTTTCTAAACTCAGATTTCTTCTTCCACTCAGATTTTTCAGATGTAATTTTCTCAACTCAAATTTTGCCGTAGCACAATTTCTTTTTCGAGTTCTTATAACGTAATGACACTAGTTATGAGAAGAAAAAAATTTAGTTAAGAAAATTGGAAGAAAAAAATTCGAGTTGAAAAAATTAAGTACGTCTGAAAGAATTTAAGTTGAGAAAATTACGTCTAAAAAAAATCTGAATTGAGAAAATTGGAAGAAAAAAATGAGTTGAGAAAATTGGGGAAAAAATTGAGTTGAGAAATTTGAAGAAAAAATTTGAGTTGAGAAAATTACGTCTGAAAAAATCTGAGTTGAGAAAATTGGAAAAAAATTAAGTTGAGAAAATTGGAAGAAAAAAATTTGAGTTGAGAAAAATACATATAAAAAAATTTGGACTTGGAAAAAAGGTTCAGAAAATTTTAAACTGTTTTAAAAAAATGAAAATATCAGAGTCAGACAGACGCTCGTCAATGACGATTGGCATCAGTGTTGGGGAAAAAATTGACCTTATCTGTGTAGAGGAAGTGCCACAACAATGTTCTGAAAATGTATGAGTGAAAGTGTGATAAAGCTGACAAATGCAAAATATACACGAATTCGAATATCGATTCTAAAAATATCTGAAACTCATTCGATAACAATGGAAAATGAACCGTTATTGGGCGATAACGAAATTCACAGCTTTACAACCTCTCACCTCTGAAAAGTAATCGATTCGTGAAAATTCTTCTGCACTTTCATTCGATTTAATCATCGATTCGGTCCAGTGAGCTTTGCTTTTGATCGATCGATCAAGTCAGTCGACCATGTTCCCATAATCATCGTGAAATTTGACTATTAAATTGTCCACGGGTCATTTCGTTTGGTTTGTGTGATTCCCTGGAAGAATATACTGCAACCCACATGCAGCATTGGTGAACCTAACCATCTCTGTTATTCACTAAAAGCAACAATCAATGAACACGATCATTACTCTTTTTCGCATCGTTCGAGAGCGAAACCTTATCTACCTGTTGTCAATCATGCTCACGTAGATTGTCAGTGTACATTCTACGTACCTTTTGATCCACAAGGTAATCGTTTGTATGTAAGTGTTAACGATACAATGATGAGGTTTTTTCTGGCATAAAACATGTGTCCTGGTAATTACCCGATGAAAGGGTACGCTCGTATGTAACCGAGAGGTTAGTTTTTTTTTATGGCTTCATCTCTCGTGCATTAGAATTCTTAAATATAATTTGTATTCGGTCTGGGTTTAAAATAACTTTAAATTTGGTATCGCCTTAATGCGGCACGTTTACTCTCTGCTGGAGTTACCAACGTGCTCCAGATCCAGCGGACGTCTTCTATTCAATGCCAATTTTCCGCGTGTAGAGAAATTCGTCGGATTGGATTTGCCATAGTCGAATTGGAAGACGAAAGCACGAAAAAATAATTAGGTAGATGGTTTCGGTAAACAATGGATAAATTGGAGAAGGCTTTAATTAAAAATATATCGAAGGGTTTTTATCTAAGAAATTTGTATTAATTAGAATAGACCGAAGTTAAATTTGGAGAAAATCCATTTTACGAGATGTTTTGGATTTTTATCGGTCAAATTTCGTTTAAGAATAGGTTGAAAATTTAATTTAGGCGAAAAATATCATTTTTGCTTGAATTTTTTTAATTTTGAAAATTCTTAATTTATGAGTTTTTAATTTAAAAACTTTGGGGTTTTGAAAAAAAAGATCAAAAATATTGGTAAGAATAATTTTTGAAAATTTTTTTATATTTGAAAAAATAATAGGATAATTAATAGTGGCTATTCAAAACACATTAATCTTCTACATAGGTATAGTTGTTCAAAAAATAGCCTAAATTAATTTTCTCCTCAACAGTCGCTGAGGAGCGATTGAATGCTCTTACAGCACTACCCCATGAGGTAACATTTTTTTTTTAATTTATTTTTTTATTCTTCTTCATCATAAATTGTCTATCTCCGCGCAAAAGATATCAATATCACTAAAACAACATGCCCATTTTCTGGAAAAGTCAGGGAATTTTGCGGGTGTGGTGTCTAAAAATTTGGTCCACATTTTTTCTTGAAGGGGTTTACCTTTCAGCTTTAGAATCGTTCGGAAAGCTTTCGGGGGCAGATTCGACCTCCTTGTCCTACCGTGTCCTTTCGTTTAAGAAAAAGTTGAAAATTCAATTGAAATTAAAAATATGTTTGTTTGATTTATTTTTTTTATTTTTAATATTAATTATAAATTTAAAAGTTATTTTAATTTCAAAGAATTTTAAGATTTGAAAAAAAAATCTCAAAAATATTAGATAAGATAATTATGTATTTTTGACATTTTTCATAATTGAAAAAGTAATAATAGTGGCTATTCGAAATCACAATAATCTTCCACATAGATATATGTGTTCAAAAAAATAGCCTAATTAATTTTCCTCCTCAACAGTCGCTGAGGAGCGATTGAATGCTCTTACAGCACTACCCCATGAGGTAACATTTTTTTAAAATTATTTTGATAGACTATAGAAAAGCTGGGAAATTTTGGAAATTTTTCTGGAATTTTTTGAAAATCCAAAAAATGAAAAGTGTTTTTTTCTTAGGTTAATATTAAATTTTTCAAAAAAATTCGCCCTCCCTCTGCTCGAACCAAATTATTACCCAAAAATGATAATAGGTAATAATTATGTACCAGAGACAGATAAATTTTTCACGAGGGTTTAAAGTAAGCTTATGGGATGCTTATTTTACCCAAAATATCATTATCAGTTGCCACCGTTGCCGGTTCATACGAGATGGCATTTTGCAAATGAGTCTCCAAATTCACTTGTTGGACTTCGAACACAATTCATTGATAAATATCTCGAATGCGTTCGCTTTTGATCGCTGTGCTGTTCCATTTTCCCTTTTCCCTCCTTTCTCCCATAATACCTCATTCAAAAGGCTGATTGCTGCGTGTTGATTTTACGTCTCCAAATTTAATGCTATTCCTATGAAACTAACTCGTTCTTGTATCGAACGATATATTGAAGCAATTGTGCTCCTATTTGGCTGTCTTACTTGTGACTTGTGACTTGCATAGTATTTCAAATGTTGAGAATACCAGCAAGCGTAACTATGTGAGATTTAACGTACTTGTTTCATCATTGATGAAAATAACAACACGAAACATGTTAACAGTGGACTGTATTTCAATGTGCTGAAAACTAGGTATAGTTACAAGGCAAACAAGAGTAAAATCAGATAAGAAAAATGCAGCCGGCCGAACGTACCGATAATCGAACGAATTCTAAGAATAACCTTATCTACTACATCTCGTAGCACACGAATACATCAAATATTAACCTAACATAACTCCCCGCAAATGGGGTCTCCGACACCATTCTTTCAAAAAAAAAAAACTAAAAATTACAAAATTAAAGTAGAAAATGACAAAACAAAAAAAATTACATTACATTCTTCAAAAAAATAAATTCGAATACAAATAAGATGTAAGAATTAGAAAGAAATACATGAACATACGTTGGACACCTTTGCCAAAGGCATGCTAAAATCGAATTAAATTACGTATATTACATGCATATAATCGTTACTTATATATATACAGGCATGCTGCAGCGTTACGAGACCCGTTTTGGATACCTTGCTAACCCTATTAGGCCCGTTTTTACCTTAACCATGCGCCATTCATAAGGAAAAGGAGATACAGGTATGGCGCTTGCGCCGTGAGATTCCTCTTATTTTCTACTATTTTTTCCGCTCCACACATCGGCGGTATTACCTAACCCTTCATTTATGCCGATTTTTAAAGTTTCGGGCCTCACAGTGCCTGTATTATCTCCTTTTGCTAAACGGGTCTCGCAAGGTTAGTATGATCCATTATAATCTGTATGTAGTGTGTGGGATAAAAATGTCTGTGAACACGATTAACGTCCGTCCTAATTTAAATAGTTTCGTTGAAATTTAATAGGAGTTGGGGTTTGCAAAAAGGAGGCTATGCCAAAATTTCAGTAAAAGGTTCGCCAGAAAAATTTTACGAGCGATTTAATCCAAAAAGCTGTTGAGTTTGGTCTTTGCCGCGTTACATTGCATGTGATCGTATCTAAAACGCGATAAACAATTATTTCTCTCCTTATCGATGGGAGGACGTATTTAGAGAGAACCAAATATATCTCGCGTCAGAATTTTTGCCTCTTTCTTTCAAGATAACGTATATTTTTACTTTCCGGACAGCGCGAAGCGTTGTAAGGAAAGTATTGTTTTCGGGTCGAAAATTCGTTTTCGCCAATATTGAGTTTAGACAAAATCTGACTTTGTACAAGTTTGTTTTGACCATTTTCCAGGTGATGTTCCGTATGTAATGTATGTATGTACGTATGTATGTGGGATAAAAATGTCTGTGAACACGATTACGTCCGTCCTAATTTAAATATTTCGTTGAAATTTTAATAGGAGTTGGGGTTTGCAAAAAGGAAGGCTATGCCAAAATTTCAGATCGATAGGTTCACCAGAAAAATTTTTACGAGCGATTTAATCCAAAAATCTTTGAGTTTGGTCATTTACCGCGTTACATTGCATGTAATCGTAATCTAAAACGCGATAACAATTATTTCTCTCCTTATCGATGGGAGGACGTATTTAGAGAGAACCAAATATATCTCGCGTCAGCATTTTTGCCTCTTTCTTTCAAGATAACGTATATTTTTCCTCAGCGAGCATATAATACACATAAAAGAGTACGCTAATTTTTTTCTTGGGCAAAATTCAGACGATTATGGTACCTAGGTAATACTTTCGTTGATTTTTCTTTCACACCTGTCCGGAAAGTTTGTGATGCTTGCATCACTGTTTATTTTCCCAGCGAGCATATACTACACATAAAAGAGTAAGCTTGTTTTTTTTCATGGGCAAAATTTAGACAATTGTGGTACCTAGGTAATACTTTCGTTGATTTTTCTTTCACACCTGTTCGGAAAGTTTGTGATGCTTGCATCACTGTTTATTTTTTATTTTTGGTATTGGTGGACTTTTTTGACGTAGTTTTATCGCGGAGGGACTTTTTTTTGTGTGTGTGTGTTTTATGATGTGTGAGATTTGAAGAAGTTTTATGTAGAATGGTTCTTTGTTTTGGCATTTTTTTTTTAAATAGGCGGTTGTGTGTGTATTTTTAAGGATTGGTGATCTCTTTACATGGGTATTATTCTGGAAAGAGTATTTTTCATAAAGGATGATTTTTTTTAAAAAATTGATACAAAAATTGTTAAAAAAATGAGTTAACCTTGGTCTGACTCAGTATTCAATATATCACAATAGTATTTCTGAGTTTTTTTTTAAAAAAATTGGAAAATTTTAAAGAAAAATTCACCATGAATGACATTTTGTACTTGATATATAGTCGATTTACTCAAACGTAAAATGTGATTGAATCTATTTTTTCATGATTTTTTTTAGAACCATTTGTAAAACCATTTCGCCAAATTTTTTGAATTTTCGATGAAAAAATCGAAAAAAAATTTAAAAAATCATTGAAATGATTCTAATAATTAAATTAATATTTTTCTACCGAAACGTCATCGTCCTGGTCATGGTTCAAAATTCAAATTGTAAGTGCGATGCATTTTTCTTTGCTTATTTTTTTTGAAAAATGACTGTGGGGGAAGAAGGGTAATTATGGAAAATGACTGACGACTGACGATGATTTTCTTGGTATAAAATATTCATATGGAAAAAAATTATAACAATTTTCCTTCAAACGGATTTTTTCCGAAAATGTAGATGTTTTAAACATCTCAGGAAAATTAGACATCTCATCTACATAATTGACGAAAAATGGGTCCCAATTTTTTCGGAAATATTTTTTAACCAAAATCTATTGAGGAAACGGAATTAGATTTTGGAGATAATTTTGGATTGAATTCATTTGTAGGGGGAGGGAGGAGGGAAGAGTGTTTCCGATCAAAATATGCTTCTCCATATTTTTTTTTGAAGGGGGATGTACCGATTTTTGAAGAAAATTTACAATAATTGTAACAGAAATCGAAAAAAAAATAAAATGAAATAAAGCGGCATTCTGATAAGGTTTCACTGACTAGTGGTTGATATTTTTGAAAATTCTCCCTCTGGTCCTTCAAGGTTACCTCCAATTACATCACAGCTGTCAAGCAAAAAACAAGAGAAAATGGATCAATGGTGAAATTTCGACTGTAATTTAGTATTTGATCAATTTTACAATTTCGGTCCTCTCCTTTCCCCGTCTTTTTCGTTCAATTTTGAAAAACAAGAATATTTCTGTGAAATTTCGGATGTGAAAATATTGAGTTAAAAAATTGAGAATTTTCTAGAGTTACTTTCATTCTCTCTTCGTATTTGATAAAAATGTGAAAATTTTTCCCAAAAAATTGACCACATGCTTGATGAAAGTTACTGGGCTGCTTTGATTCGTTCATTTTTTATTGTTTTGATGATGAAATTTTTCTAATCATTTGAGGCAGGACGACAAAACATCACTTTTTTAGGTAGTTTTTCGAGAGGAGGAGTAGGGGGTGAACATATCTTTCCAGAGTGCCCTCGAAAAATTGAAAAAGCTGAGAGAAAGTCCTTCATTCCAGTTTAGAAATTTTACTGGATATTTTGTAAACGTACCATTTTGGGGGTACTTCAACTACCTATACACCACCAAAGTATCAATCCTGAAAGCCTCTGGGGCCGATTCATTATGCTTCTACATTATATTATCAAACTATCAAACCTAGTAAACGAGTCTGAGACCTGGGATTTGAATAATTTGGGTTACTTACGTATTGTTCGAATGTTCGAGTAAAAAGAAATTGGTTTGAAGGAAGCAGACGATAAAAGTGGTGAGAAAATGTGAATGTGATGCACAGAAAATCGCAGAATGAAATGATCATAAAAATATGTAAAAAATTTATTTTTGATTTTCATTTCAGATGGCGACAGTATATGTGGGGCACCTTTTTGGCTCCATTTCAAAACGAGATCTGGAAAAAACATTCAAGAAATATGGACAAGTGAACAACGTGTGGATACATAAAAGCCGCCAATTTGGATTTGTCGATATGGATACGACAAAAGAAGCGAAAAACTCAGTTCTCGCTTTGAACCAGCAAATACTGAAAGGCCGTCGTATAAAAGTAGAGCTGTCAAAGAGTTCTAGAGGCAGATTCGAGAACTCTAACGGTGCCGACGAAGGCGGAGATAACCGCGAATCCGTTCTCAATGAATCAGTTACCGACAAAACACACCATACAGACGGATCTCAGTGAGTGACATAATTTAAAATTATTTTTATATATTTTGAGCGAGATTTTGCGAAAATAGATGACAATTGACAGGCGTGTGAAAGTAGCAATTTACCTTATTCATGGTGTCCATTCTCTGGAAAACCGGGAAAAGTCAGGGAATTTTGGTGGTCTGGAAAAGTCAGGGAAAAGTCAGGGAATTTTGGAATTTTCTCTGGAATTTTTCGAAAATCCCAAAAAATGTAAATCATTTAGAAAAATGTTTTTTTGCTTATTTTATTATAAATTTTTCAAAAAATTTCGCCCTCGCTCCGCTCGGGCGCTCGGGCCAAATTATTACATCTTTTATCCAGTTATTGTCTTATTCATCATTTTTTGTCAGTCGTAATGTACAATAAAATTGATACATATTTAAAATACATGTCTTTGTCCATTGAATTATGAATTATCCAAAAAAAATTTCCCTCGCTACGCTCTCGGGGTAATTTACACTTTTTCTTTCTACAGAATTTATTTTTAATCTTAAGTTTCTTGGAAACTTACTTTTTAATGAGCTGTAGTGAGAAAGAAACGTCATGATGCCCTTGACCACGATGTTGAAAAAAAAGGGAGGGAATGGAACAAAAATCGAAATTATTGGCCATGTTTTAGAAAACATGAATGAGGGAAAAGTGGTGAATTTTCATCTTTTGAAGATCTTTTTTCGCAAAAATTTTCGCCCTCGCTTCGCTCGGGCTCAACACATTTATATATTTTCATAAAATGAAATGTGAAGAAAATTTTGAATTTTTATTCGCTCAATGTCGTAAACACCCTGGTATAATTTATTTCATTTTTCAAAAATTAATTTTGCGTGGGAATACTTGGTTTTTCCTTTTCATTTGAATTTTTTTCTGTAGGTAATAATTTCAAATTTTTGTGGCGAGGGGGAAATGGATGGGTGGAAAAATTTTCAGAATTGAATTTGAATATTTTTTTTGACCCGAAGAAGGTCATCTAAAGATCTCGTAAAAAGTATCTAGTGATTTTGAAAAAAAAATCGTAAGGCCCTATGCATTTTATATCATTTTTATACAAAATTTCGGGATATAAGTACATCACGCAAAAAAATTACCCCCCCCCCCCCCTTCCCTGGTTTACGAATATCATATTTATAAGGTCTGGAAAAATTCGAAAAATTGGTCTGGAAAACCTGGAAAAGTCAGGGAAAATCATTTCTGAAATAATAGTGGACACCATGCTATTGAAATTATTGTCAATGACATAATACTCGATGAAAGAAAGGAAATTGGCCCTGGTTTATTTTATATCTGGTAAATATCAACTTGGGTTGGTATTGTGTTGTAGGGTTTCGAATAAACGACACATTATGAATATTACTGTATTGATTAACTTGGAGTACATCTTAGCTACGTACACGAACGATTAAGACTAAAAATAATCGTAGCTCGATGTGCGAGAATGTACAGTGGCCAGAGAAATATGCAATGGTCAGCGAAATATGTATACGTTCGCGAGTGTTCGCGATGTCGTAGTTGGATTCAAAAAAAATCTGAAAAACTTCGAAAAATTGGTCTAGAAAAGCTGAAAAGTTAGAAAAAATTATTTCTGAAATATTGTGAGCACCCTGATTTGAGACGTCTGTTTATTTTTTTATTTTTTTATTTTTTTTGGGGGGGGGGTGATACAATATGCATTAGTATTTTTGAAAAAACGTGAAGGATGTTAATCTAGGAGAAAAGGATGTACATATCATGTTGATTGCATTTTTATCGCTTAGAAAAGTCAGGTTAAATTTTGAGCAAGGAAAGCTGAGCTTTGAAGTTTTAAAGTTTTTTTTGTGACACCATAACTCAAGTCAGAGTTGATCGATCGACTTGAAATTTCCGTAGTAATTAGAATGTGTATACTTAGAGGAAGAGATGATTTAATTTCGAAGTTGATACGTGCATTAAAAGTTGAGCTTTACAAGTTCAATTCTAGTTTGTATATTATAGGAAGTCCGCTCTTTTGACACAGTGTGTCTAGTTTTCTACTTGGTCTTGGGAGCGAGTTATTGCTGAAAGAAAAAAAATCGGCGCAGCGTTCGGAAATATTTCCCGAACTTTGAACCCCCTCTTTTGGGACCCAATACCCCAAAAAATACAAAAAATGATCGTTTTGGCACAGATTTTTAGGGGGTGGTGGAGGAAGGATCAATGTATTTTTTAAGTCATTTCTGACGTTCCTACCTCAATAAGTCTTTGATTGGTGGAAGTTTGAAAAAAAGTGGTCGAAATATGGCACTCTTACCCTTGATAAAAATTTTTTTTCAGAAAAAAGTATTTTGAGCACGATTGCAGAGAGAAATACAGTTTGAGTTATGCTTTTTTTTTGGGGGGGAAAGGTATTTCTTTATGAAAAAAAAATTGAAAAATTGGTCACTTTTTTGAAAAATATGTCACTTTCTGCTTCATAAAAAGTCACTCAAGTCACTATCTTTCCCCCAAAATCTGTGTGGCATGCCTGTGCATTCTGAGATGATATAATTCGACTGGAAGCCTATCAACTTTTTCATTCAGGGAGTTTAACCCCTAATGTCGAATACTGGTCGTTTTAAGAAAGATTTAAGCCCATGCGATCAAAATTCCGATTTTAAATGGGGAATTTTTTCTACAAAATCATTACTAAACAAAAATTATGATAACCTTTTTTTGCCTAACTCAAGTATTGCAGGGACCTGTTCTCTCGTTACCGCTTATCCAACGTTGATGAATTTTTCTATTGGGGATTTCAGAAATTATCAACGTCGTCGAACGGTTACCGTACAAGAGGAGTATCGTAACTCGGAAAATCAGGTTACTGTTTCGAAACGAAGTACACTTAAATCAACTTTAAAAAGAGGATTGGTATCCCAGGAAAAACCTAGCAGCTCGAATAAAAGTGAGTTTTTCCACCTGTACAATGTAAATATTTATTACATGCGGATAAGACGTGATCAATCATATTGATCTCATTGTATGTAATTGGTCGCGCTTTGGACCGAAAATTCAAATGACACTTCTTTTTATTTTTTGCTTATTACGTAGAGCTCAAAGTAGTAGAAAGCGATTTAAATAATTCCTCGGCCAATGTTTTCTCCGATACCGACGTTGAAGGCTTAAATCCTAATACGCATCTAAGTTGTCCCGCAAGAGAATCTACTGCGGATAATACCGAAACATCCCCGCCGCCGGAGTTGGTGAGTCATGTTTTTTCATCTACGCATTGCACCTAGTATTCCCCCAATTTATGTTCTCATTCTCCGAATACATAGCGTGAACAGAGACGAAACAAGAGGGTGGTCCACCCCTCCAGTAAATTTTCTCAGTTGACAGACAAATTCATTACTTAAGAATCCATAAGTTGGAAAATTTTCTCACAAGTTTTGTGAAAAATATTAAATATTCCGTCCGGAAAAGTCGGAGTTAAGATTTTTCCGAAGTGAATGATAAATTCTCGAGTTTTGTGTGGGAGCGTGTAGATAGAAACTGTTTGGAATTAAATTTGTTTTTGGTGCCGAAAAAGAGGAATCTAAAAATCTCGTAAAACGTATTGATTTTTGAAGAAAAAAAAATTTGCTGGACTTTATGCATTTCAAATCATTATTCTGCACAGTTTCGGATTGTTAGTATGTACATTACGCGAAAAATTGCCGTTTTCCGTGCTTCATGAATCTGGAAAACATGGTGTCCATTCTCTGGAAAACCGGGAAAAGTCAGGGAATTTTGGTGGTCTGGAAAAGGGAAAAGTCAGGGAATTTTGGAATTTTCTCTGGAATTTTTCGAAAATCCCAAAAAAATGTAAATCATATAGAAAAATGTATTTTTGCTTATTTTATTATACATTTTTCAAAAGATTTCGCCCTCGCTCCGCTCGGGCCAAATTATTACATCTTTCCTCCAATTATTGTCTTATTCATCATTTTTTGTCGGTCGTGATGTACAATAAAATTGATATTCAAAATGCATGTCTTTGTCCATTGAATTATGAATTATCCAAAAAAAATTTCCCTCGCTACGCTCGGGGTAATTTACGCTCTTTCTTTCTACAGAATTTATTTTTAATCTAAGTTTTTTGGAAACTTACTTTTTAATGAGAATACCACGATGTTGAAAAAAAAAGGGAGGGAATTGAACAGAAATCGAAATTATTGGTCATGTTTTGGAAAACATGAATGAGGAAAAAGTGGCGAATTTTCATCTTTTGAAGATCTTTTTTCGCAAAAATTTTCGCCCTCGCTTCGCTCGGGCTCAACACATTTATATATTTTCATAAAATGACTTATATTTTACCTTCTCATTCACTTTTTCATTTATTGGTACAAACTAAAAAATTGCAAGGGATTGCGTGAATTTATAAATTTGAGACAAGTGTTTTTCATTTTGGAGGGGGAGGGAAGAATGAAATGTGAAGAAAATTTTGAATTTTTAGCCCGGAAAAATCCGAATTTTTATTCGCTTAATTTG
>JAVBJF010001005.1:0-24698 GCA_033439095.1 Pseudococcus viburni | reverse complement strand
GGGCGTGGCGTCTGCATGGCGAAGGGGCAGGCGACTTAGGACCGATCCCACGTTAATCCTTTACAATTTACCCGAAAAATTTCATTGTTACGGTAACTTTACTGAAAAACTTTCAACAATTTACGTTAATTTTACGGAAAAACTTCCACAATTACAGTAATTTACCGAAAATTTTTTGACAAATTACGGAAATTTACCGAAAAAATTTAACAAGTTACGGTAAATTTAAAACGAAGAATTCGACAATTATGGTAATTCACAAAAAAATTTTCATCAAGTTACGGTAATTTACTGAAAACTTTCAAAACAATTTCGGAATTTACCCGAAGAATTTCCACAAATTATGGTAATTTACCGAAAAAATTTCATTGAGTTTCGGGAATTTATCGAAAAATTTCAACAATTTACGGTAATTACGAAGAACTTCCACAATTACCGTAATTTACCGAAAGAATTATTCCACAAATACGGATAATTTACCCGAAGAATTCCACAAATTACGGTGTTACGGTAATTACTGAAAATTTCAAAACAATTTAGGTAATTATCGAAGAATTTCGACAAAATTATGGCAATTTACTAAGAATTTCGACAACATTCCGTGGAATGGCCAAATTACGGTAATTTACAAAAAAAATCGAAATTACGGTAATTTACCAAAAAAAAACGACAAATTACGGTATTTTCGAAAAATTCATTAAGTTACGGTAATTTACGGAAACTTTCAACAATTTAGCTTTTTTCGGCTAATTTACAGAAAAAACTTCCCACAATCACAGTAATTTACCGAAAAAATTTTTGACAAAATTACGCGTAATTTACCGAAAAAATTACGAAAAATACTGTTAATTTATTGCTAATTTCGTAAATTCCAGTAAAGATTATAAATCACGGTAATTGCAAAAGGTCGATCAAAAAGGGATAAAATTTTTAACAAAACAATTTAAAAGGAGTTTTTTTTTAAAATTTGTAAATAATAGTTGTGAAGGATTCAAACCTAGTAATCGTTTCTCCATTTTATGCACAATTGTTGCAGATTTGGTCAAACCTATCGCCAATGTCGTAGTGATTTTCGCTGTAAATTCTGTGGTTTATATAAAGATCATGATTCGCGATTGTAGGAACGATTTATCATGTGTAAATGTGGAGGACCCATAATGCTTTAGACGGATTTGCCCAAAATATAGAGACGAGATGGAAGTTAAAAAAAAATTATGGCTTATGAAAACATAAACTCGAAAAGAAGCTAGTGAACTACTACAGCAGGGTTTATTTACAAATAAGGCTTATCATATGCAGAAGAAAAGGTGAAAATTCTTCCAACTCAATCTAAAAAATATTCTTATAAAACTTCAAAGGGCACGACTTTCGCTATAAAAAAACTCCCAGGATAAATAAAATGAATTTCCCTAGGCATTAAACCTGCAAAATCATTAAAAAAAAAGGTTCTGTTCTACCATATTTAGTAATGTCAAAACAACCTAAAGCTCTCTCTTGATAACTTAGACAAGAATTATTATTTGATAAGGCTTTATCGGCAATCAAAGAACTTATCCCTAAAGTAACCCAAATATATGAAAAATGAGAATAAACTTATTAGCTGCAGTGAACATTTATTAGTTCCCCTTATTACCAGTCTACTAATTTGTTTACCTAGTCAAAATTTATACCATATCCAGATCAAGTTTAATTTGTTACAATGGAAACTTCATAGGTTAAAAGCTAATTAGAGAACAAATATCCCCTGCTTATATCTGAAAATGACCCAGATATAATTCTTATTATCAGAGATTGGTTTTTAAAACCCACAGACAATTTTTTCGTCAAAAAATTATTGTATATACCAAAAAAATAGACCAGATGGATCGGAGGTGTTTGCCATTTGGTTAAAAAAACCTTACAAAAAGCACATTTCAACATAAACCCCTATTCAATATAATGGAGGACAGTGTCCAAATTCTTGCTCTGTTGAAGTTTGTTTAAAAAGGTTCAAATTAAAATTTGTTTACGATATATATTCCCCTTCAAACTGGTTAGTGAAAAAATTCTTTTTCTAATTTTTTTCTCAGCTAAAAATCTCCTTTTGTAGTGGGAGGTGATTTTAAAGCACATTCACCAATGGGGGATCAAATTCAACAAACCAAGTAGGAAAAAATAATTGAAAAATGGATTGAAAACATTGGAAATGTATCTTAATGATGGTTCAATTTAATCATATGGGTTCACTTTTCAATTAATTCTAGTATTATAGACCTTTACTTTCGCTTCTCCTTCGCTTACCTTCAAATATTCAGGGACACTTTGGAAAAAAATATGAGGAGTGGGACCATATCCCAATTGTGTTCTCCTTCACTCAAAATAATTTAGATAGTCAGAAAGATATCAATGATAGTAGAGAGCAGTCAAGGGAAAGAATTTCTACAAAAATGGACAGGTTTACGGGGAAATGGTTGAATTTGTCTATTGCGGATGTAATAAATTTGACCCTCTCTTCAACAATATGAAAATTTTTATATCACTTGTTAATAAGGCTATGGAAAAAGCTGCCCATGTTCTAGGGAAATCGTAAGGGGAAAAAAAAAACTAATTTATAAAAATTTTGGTGGAATGAAGAGTGTAAAAAAGTCCAGAGAGAATTGTAATAAAGTGTTTAAAAATTTACGAAAAATGTATTAACAAAATAATCTATATAGGTGATAAAAAAAGCCCAGGCGACTGTAGGAGAGCATATAAAAAAGAAAGAAGAATCTCTTGGCAAAACTTGCAATTCGTTTAATCAGAAAACTTCTACTTCTAAAATATGGAAGATGACAAGGTCCACAAACATGGAATTTTGATATTGTACCCAGGATTTCTGAACAAAACTTCTTAATTTTGTTGATTCCCTATCCCCTCCTTTATGTTCCAAAACTCGATGAAATCCCATCCCAAGAACTTTCTTCACAAGATTTATCACATCCTTGGAAAACTTTTTCTCCACGGAAGAGCTATTTCATGCCTCTTAAAAATAAAAACAACTCTGTCCGGGCTAGATAAAATAGTTACACTATGATAAAAAAAAGTTTTCCAGATTTTAGCTGTTGATCACTTTTGACATTTTTTAATGCAATATTGAGGTTGGAACAACCCACTTCTTGGTACAAATTTAAGTTGTTCCATTCCTAAGAAGAATGATACAAAATTAGACCAAATCACTAGCTTCTGCCTTAGAAAAATATTTGAAAGTAGCTAAATAAACGTATTATTCATTGGTGCGAAAATCTTGGGTATGTTTCCAGATAATATGTATGGCTTTTCGCCCAAGGAAAAAAAAACACTATTAGCTGTGTTACTAAAAGTTAGTGATCTACTATGTCTGCCTTATTAAAAAGGAAATTCAGTGGCATCCTTCTTAGATAACAAGGGTGCATATGACAAATGTTTTCCATTGCAAAGTTTAAGGACAATTTTATATCAACTTAATTTCCTAAACATTTAACCAAACTTTTAGTGTAGGGCTTTTTCTAATAGAGAAATCATACTTCTTGTTGGTATTTTCAAAGAAAAGAGTAACATATAAAGGAACTTCCCCAAGGTTTTCTCTACAGTCCTACCTTATTCAAATTATAATTTGAAGCTGATTTTAACAATACAAACCAGGCCAGTAAGGGCATTTCTTTGAGAGATATTTTAAAAATTCCAAAAAAAAGACATTTAGATTGCAGCCAAAGTTAAAAAGAAGCATTTTCAAACCTTTAAAGAGAATTAGATTTCCTATATTTAAAAACTTTCAATTCGAAAAAGTGTTTTCTATCGTTTTTACATATCGTCCCCTTTTAACCCCCTAAAATTTATTATTCCTATTGAAAAACAACAATTGGAATTTTAAAAGGGAAACAACAAGAATTTTGGAATGATTGTAGTAATCACTTAACATGGAAAAAAATTTAAACCCCTATGCCGTTTGTATCTAGAGACCTAAATTTTATTTTAAAAGTTTAGCAAGTAATATTGGGGGGCGACCCCTTATATTTATAAAATTAATAAAATATAAAAGATCCAAACAGTTATGGGGTCTATTTTTTACAGTAAAGCTAAAGGACCACTCTTAATATAATTGATCGCTTCCAATCAGCTTGCTTAAGAGTTGCATGTAGATTTATGAAGTCTACTCCTATTCCTGCATACCTGCTGAAAGTAAAACTCCTCCACTTTTCAATCAGAAGATCGTATCTGGGCTATAAATTCTTATTAGAAAGATAGATAATGAAAGCGATCTCCACGTTTTCAAGACTATTATCTATTTATAAAGAATGGCGATTTGCTCAAAGCCAAAATTCCATTATTAGCTATAATAAGCAAATCGGTATCGTAGAATTCATCCAGGATCATTTCAGCTCCTAGCTCACTTTATTTTAACCTACCATATCAAAAAGCGCACAATAGTTTTCAATAAGATTATTACAGGAGAATGACACCCATCAATGACATTTTCTACACTCATTTAATACAGACTTTTAGAATGGGATTTTGGTATTTACTGATGGATCTAAGAACTGAATGAGGGCTGTGGATCAAGCATTTCTATTTCCCCAAATATGAAATTAAAAAAATACAGTGTAAGCTCCTATTATCTCCTATGTTCCCTTACTCTAGAGCTTTTTGCTATATTACAGGTAGCTATTTTCATTGAGTTAATCAATGGATGTTGGCAACAAATTTAAAATATCTGATTCAAGGAGGCTCTTTCATCCATCAGTAATATTAATTATAACTCAAATATAATAGCCTTGCAAATTTCGAAACTTGATAACTTTAATCCAAGAAAGGTATCCAGAGTATTAAAATAGCTCTATGTGGATACCTAGCACTCAGATTTATTGTAGGTAAATTGAGCAGGTAGATAATTGTAGCTAAAAAGCCATAACAATAGGAATCAATCAAAAAGGTATAGTTGCTCAAGACTTTTCCCCTCTATTCAGAAAGCTCACGCAAATATGTGGAATAAGTGTATAATCTACCTTCGCTAATAACCAATCAGGCATACTACTCAACAAACCAGAAATTTCCAAAGTTTCCTTGGTTCTTCCAAAAAAAGAGTTATCTAGATATGCTGCCACTTCTATACTGAAGATTACGTACTGGGACACACATCTCTGCCTAATCATCTTTTCAGAATAACAGTTTAGATAATCCTTATTGCCGTTACATCCAGATACCAGATCAATTTTGTGATATTAACCATGATTCTATTTGAATGTCCTTCCATAGTCCAGTTTTAGAAAAAAGGCTTTATCATACCCTAATTGAGGAAGGAGCAATGGCCCCCATCTCTGCTCTCTCCCTATACTAAGTCTACCAATAAAAAATAATATCTCAGTCTGGGCAATTTCTTTCAGCAGGTCACATCCCCCCATACTCGGTGCTACAATCCGATTCTAATGTAAATAACTTTCTACTGTAAATGGGCTGATAGACCTTGATGTCTGAACCCAGGGAAAAAGGGAAGAAAAAAAAAAAAAAAAAAAAAAAAAAAAAAAATGCTGATTACCAAATACAGCCAAATTACAATTTCTAAAATAAATTCTATTTTCAACAAATTGAAGAGCCTCGGCTATAAAACTTCGACCTAAAAAATCTCCAGAACCAATCGAATTATGGATTTTTCAGCTAAAAATTTGACTGACCGATAATTCTATGCTTTTTATGTAATCTGCATGACCACCAATAGAAGGAAATAAATAAAATAATTATATTTTGTAATATCTTCTCCAATCGAGGATCATTTTAGGCAGCTGAAAAAAAATTATAACCACACAAGGAGACTCCCTTAATTTCCTTACATTTCGAGTAATTTCCTAAAAAAATTGACCAACTGTCGACTTTTTTAAAATAAATCTTTTAGATTTAATTTTAAATATTATTTTTTGGCATTTTATTGAAGTTTTAAGTCATTTTCAAAAATTACCTATTCCATTCTTTGAGAATTTCAGTCAATTTTTTGAACTCTGTCATGATCTTTTATTTACTTAATTTTTACATTGTTTTCATTTAAGTTTCTGATGTTTTGAGTACATTTTCGATATTTCGTTTAATTTTTGCAATTTTTTTCTTCAAAATGTGTATTTTTTACTTCTATTGGTTTGCTTCAAACTGCCAATTTTGAAACCTAATTTCTCCAGCAGAATGAAAATTTTATGATGATGGAGGAGTTAGCTCCTCTACTCAGTCCCGTTCTGTCCGCTCCCTTTTTGCACCGGTCTAAGAGTTTCAAGCAATGCAAATACAACTTATTTCAATTTTAATGAGGTCTTTTAATTATTTAAAAAAAAAATTTGAACCACTTTGGATTCCATTTACGGATTTTTGAACATGGATGCTACCTATACCAATTGGAGCGACGAAGTTTTTATTTTAGGGTATTCAGATTGAAGACGGAATTTATCTCAAATCTGAAGAATATATTGGATGAGTCATAAATTTTTCAATTTTTATCACCTTCTCCTCTCCACCACGGAGCCAATTTCTATCCCCCTCGTGGATATGTTGTAGCTTGTAGCTAAAAGTGAAAGGAGATGAAGGGAGTCAAAAAAAAATGCTTAATCAGACATCAAATTAAGACTTCATTCTTCCATTCGTGAACTCGTGAAAATTATCAAAAATCACTGAAAGCAATTAGAATTATTTAAAACACAGTTATGAAGTTAGAAAAATAATTTTCACTGAAATTAAAGCAGTGCAAAAAGTTGATAGTAAATCAGTAAAAATTCACAGGGTACTGAAAAATTGGTAAAATTAAAAAAAAAAACAGTAACATTTTTGAAAAATTAATGAAATTTTTTTTAATTGGTGAATTTTTTTTTTAAATTGGTGAACTTTTTTAAAAAATTAGTCAACTTTTCTAAAAAATCAGTATTTTTTTGAAAAAAGGTGCATTTTTTGAAAAATTAATAAAAGTTAGTGGATTTTACTGATTCTTCTTGCTCTGTAATTCTGGCTGTTTATCAATGACTTTTCACTGATTCATAATGAGAGAAATCGGGCAGTTGGATGCTATCTAACAATACGACATTTTGGATTCGATATACATAACTACATTTCTTATTGCGTTTAAAATATTGGGAAAATTATTATTTAAAAAAATGAATACCTAATTGAATATTTGTCAGGCTTCGAAAAAATTAGAAGGAAACTGAAGAAAACTTGAATATTCGATATTTTATTAAAGAGTCATCTCTATTGTTATAACACAGGGTGACAAAAAAATTTTTTGGTCTGTTTCTGGGTTCTCATGCCGAAATTCTGTTTCTAGACATTAAAATACATCACCTTGCTCAATCCTGGCTTCCAAAGTTTGCTTTGGGGGGTGGGGGGCCAAAAAACTGATTTTTCGAGGTCAATAAGCTTGAGAATTACAAAAAAAATTGAAAAAATTTTTTTTTGGACTAATCTTGTAGGAAATTTCACGGCGAATCTAATGCCGCAAACCGCAGACCTCCGTCTCTTTTTTAAAAAAAGTTACAGCTCATTCTTTCCAAAATTTTGTAAAAAAATCGCATTTTTTTTCGCAAAGAAGTGAAATTTGAGAGAAAAGTAAGGGTTTTAAGGCCATAATGACCATGGTGAGAGTTGTAGGAAATTTCACGGCAAATCGAATGCCGCAAACTTCAGCGGACTCTATCTCTTATTGAAAAAAGTTACAGCTCATTCTTTACAAATTCTGTGGAAAAAATCACATTTTTTGTGCCTTTTTCGCGAAAAAGTGAAATTGAGAGAAAAACTAAGGGTTTTAAGGATGAGCGGTAACTTTTTTTCAAAAAGAGATAGAGGTCCGCGGTTTGCGGCATTCGATTCGCCGTGAAATTTCCTACAACTCTCACCATGGTCATTATGGCCTTAAAATCCTTACTTTTCTCTCAAATTTCACTTCTTTGCGAAAAAAAAAAAATGCGATTTTTTCACAAAATTTTGGAAAGAATGAGCTGTAACTTTTTTAAAAAAGAGACGGAGGTCTGCGGTTTGCGGCATTGGATTCGCCGTAAAATTTCCTACAAGATTGATCCAAAAAAAAAATTTCAATTTTTTTTTGTAATGCTCAGGCTTATTGACCTCGAAAAATCAGTTTTTTGCCCCCCCCCACCCCCCAAAGCAAACTTTGGTCAAAAAAATATTTTTTCCTCTATTAGTTACATAAAAGCAACCCAAATTTAGCAATGAGAACCCAAAAACAAAATTCGTGTCGCCCTGTGTAATTTATGTTCTTTATAGTAAAATTACTTTTCAATTTATAAAATTTCTTAGCAATTTTAAAAATAGGTACGTACTACGTACAATTGAACAATATGTGAGTACATTTTGCCATACTTTGAATAACTTGAGAGAAATTTGCAAAAAAATGTCTAAATATCAAAGTTACTCATAAGAGCTTTCGAGGGGAGGGCGCTCAGCAGCTCGAACCCCTCTCCCTCAAGCTCGAAAAATAAATTTTAGCTATTTTTTGTTCATCCAACATGATTTTTCAAAAAAAAAATCACCCTCGTTTCGTTTGGGCAATATTTTAGTCCTTCTATTTGTTGAATAAAAATCTAAATCTGAATCAGTCTTTGATGAAATTCTTCCTTTGAAAATCAGTAAAATGATTTTCATTGAAATGAATAATTTTTCACTGATCTTTCAGTCAAAAATCACCGATTTTTCAATCATTCCCAATTTGTGAGAAAAAACTCAGTAATTTTGACTGAAAAATCAGTGAAAAATTTCTGATTTTCATCAACTTACTGAAAATACTCTGACTACGCCAGTACCACTGAAATAACAGATTACTCAATTTTTTCATTGAAATTTGACATACTCCCCCACCCATTTTTCTCAAATTCTCAGCCCATCCTTAAATAATTCCTGGGTGGGCTTATGAAGTTACTTGTTTTGTTTCTCAATTGAAAAATCTGTTTTTACCTTCCTTTTATAACGAAATCAAAATCTCTGGATTGTAAAAACTAAAACCTTCCCTTCCCTCCCCTCTTCACTCCTCATAGCGAGTAATTATTCTTAGATGTAAGCAAGCAATTTTTCGAGCTTCAAATGTCGTCGCATCTGCTTTACGATATCACTTTCAGTAGGTAAAATTCGGTCAGTATGCGACAAACAGCGAAAATTTTCGAAACGAGTACATTCTCATAACAATGAGTACAAGAATTCAAATAATAGACCCAGAGACGACGGACACTTGAAAAAAAAAAAAGAAAATCAGTACAAGGTGTCATTTCTCCTAGACATATATTTTTAAATTTGGTCATCGTTGTCATTTCTCAGCCGACGATGCCGAAAAGCGAAGACACGCAGAGAAAAAGGAAGAAGTCGAGCCGACCCTACATTAACGATCTCGAGTTCATTTAGCTCGCGAACGATTTCTATAATCGTATTCGAAAAGCGGCGGTAATTTTCGCATTATCGAGTCTTTCGCAGATACCTATACATAATATGGCAAAAGAAATAAACGAGGGGGGAGGGAGGGGGGCCTACGAGCCTCTAGAATATTATTTTTAACTCCGGTGCACTAATTTTCGCGTATTCCATTTGTCCGAGACACACGTTTCGTCATTGCGTACATAAATAATATTTAATTATCAGTCAAAGGATACTGCCAGCAAAACGACCGCGGCCTGTCGATGTGGGTCACTGACACGATGCGTTTATGTCGATCTCGTCGCCGCTGCGACTTTATTTCCATAAAAAGTTACGGTGCGCGAATTTTGGCAACGATGATTACAGGCCGGTGGAAAAATGAACACACGCATATACAAAATGTTTTTAACAACTTTTTACTGCGAATATATCGTAATAATTATTATATCGTGGTGTTGAATAAATACGTTCTGTGCTAAAAACATATGCACGAAAAATAATATTACATATTTTTCCTCTTCCCTGACCTATTCTTTTTTTTTCCTCGACAAATAAATGGCCCTAGAACAATCGTTTAACTCGCGAAGCTCCGGATAATAATAATTTTTTATTGTATAAACGAAAACGTACTTATAGAGAAACGCATCGAACAAATATCGAGAGTTGTAGTAGCGCTTGTGGAAAAAATGGAAAATACACTATTGCGCCCCTATTTCGCCATCTCATCAGTGTAAAGAGAATAGGAGATATAAAAAAGTATTTCGCTCCGGGTCATTGTTACGTCTGACAATTTTCAAAACTACCGCGAGTATACCTACGCCGAAAAACCTGATATGGAATTTTTCCTTTAAAATATTACTTGTAATTTTACTGATTGCACGTGGTACCGCGACCGCAGGGCGATTTGCGATGTTTTCTGGGTTCGCTGGTCGGAATCGAATTACTAAAATTTCCATCGGCGTTTTGGCCAATTTGTTTTAGAAACACTTTTCTTTTCGCGGATGGGGTTTTTTAGTGGAAATTTGTAAGATTGGGGAGGCGAGATGGCGAATTGAGAAGGGAATATGCTTGTTTTGGAGAGTTTTTTACTTGTAGAGCGAGTTTAATTTTGTAAAATAAATTGTATTAGGTGGAAAGATAAAGGAGAGGTGGAGTTGCTTTGTTGGAGAAAATGTAGAATTCAGAAGTTTTCTAAGAGATGTTATGAATCTTGAGAAAAAAACGTGAAATGGGTGTTTTATAGTAAATTTTTGGGATTATGAAAAATATAGGGCAACGTTTTTAACTATTTTTTTCATAATTGATAGGTACCTATATTAAGATCGAGAAAATATTTTTTGCATGGTTTTCTGATGTACCCCATAAGAGGCAAACACATGAAATCAATGAAAATGGACCAATATTTTATTATTTTTTTTCAGTTCATACTCCCTAAATTTGAATCAGTCAAAATGTCAAAATTGACTGATGAAATAGACAAAAAGCTAGGTCACTGAAAATCTAGTCAAATTTCCCACTGATTCCCCTGTTAATTAGTGTCATTTTACTGTCGACAGTGAAAAATTACCGATTCAATTAGTTGAATTTTCATTGTTGAATCAGTAAAATTTAATCAACTGATTCAATCAGTGAAATTTCATTTTTTAACTGATTAATAATGAAAACTTCGCTGATTGAATCAGTGAATTTTTTCATTGATTTTAACTGTGACTCAATTCTGTCTATTTAAATCAGTCCAATTTTTACTGATTCAAATTTAGAAAGTAAGAAGGCCAATGACCATGGCATGATGTAGTTTGAGTTAAAACCTCTCTAAAGAAAATTTTCACCCCCCCCCCCCACCTCTCAATCACTCTGCAGTGAACTAGCAATGCTTAGCATGCCACAAAGTAGGACAATTTTTGTATAAAAAAAAAATTTTCTCGTGTTTAAACTTTCTAAATTCTTTTGTTTAAAATCGCTACTCATCAGCACTATAAAGATGCGATTTGAAATGCTGAATTTCATGGTATGTTTTGATTTTTTGATTTAAAGTCATTTATTTGAGTTTTTTACCTGAAAATTTAGGTATTAATCGATGTTTTTTCTCAAATAAAAAAAAAACGAGACGAATTTTGAGAGATTTCAAGTAAAATGGTGTAAAAAAAGGGGTAATCTAACTTGCTGAACACCAGCCTTAAAGAAAAAAACTCGGAAATCTTTCAAAAATACTCTAAAACGGTGGTCGAAAGCTCCTGAATCTATTTCTGGCCATTTTGGACACCAAATTCGAAAGTCGAAAATTTTAATTTCATATCGAGTGTAGGATCAAAATCAAGATGTTTTTCCCAACTCTTGAATCTATTTTAGAGGCAATTTTCGTCACTAAAATTGGAAGTCGATCCTGGAGTGAGAAGAAATGAGATCAAAAAATTAAGAAATTTTCGATTTTTTAGAATAAGTATTTAAGTCCATGTTTTTTATCCCCAAAATCCATTTTTGAAAGTATTTTTGACCCCGAACCGAGAAGTCAACGCTCGGAGGGAAACTAAAATTGAATGTATTTCAATTTTCATCGCGTGAGATATTTATTAAAATCATGTTTTTGTCAATCCCCTTATTTAACATTTTAAGGTAATTCGATCTAAAAACTTGAATGTATTTCTGAGTTAAAAATAGATTTTCATTTTAGAGTTCATCAAAGGCTCAGAAAAAATCATGAGATGATTCTTTCTGGAAATGATTTTCATCTCCCCGCTCGTTTACGCACAGAAAATGAACATGATTTTCATCCCAAAAATCATCTCACCTTGCGAAGCTCGAAAAAACTTGGATTGATTTTGGGAGAATTTAGTAAAGGGTAGTTTTTTGTTGTTTTTTAAAGAACGACCAGAAACAAACCCCAAAACGACCAATCTGCTACTCTAGGAAGTGGTCGTTTTAAAAATATCTCTTTCAATGTTTCCCTGTCTTGGCTGTCGTTCTCTCCTCCATTCGAACAAATCACCAAAAAGAAAGACCTCCAGAGAATGAGTCAAAACTACACAAAAAACAAAATGATTATCAAATTTTACCATGACTAATTTGTGTTTCACCTCGTCCAATAGGTGAGCTACGGGGTAGTAGTCGAAAAACATATCGCTGATTTTGACAAAAAATGAGGTAGGCCATTTACTTTTGAATGATAAACTACTCCATTTTTTTTTAAGCCCTCGCCATCTCAAAAGGGGACGAAGCTGGAGAAACTCAATTAGGGTCATTTTCAGAAAAAACAGTGATATTTTACCATTTTTGATGGAAGCCACGTGCTGAGAGCCTCGTCACCCTCGTATCCTCCTAAAAAAGTAAAATAACAATTTCTACATTTGTGAACCACTAACTGATGTTACAGTTCGAAAAATTGAAAAGTTTTACTAAATTTAAATTCTTTCTCAAATACTCTAAAATTGCGCGCCAAAAATTGGGTCGCCTGAATAGATTTTTAATGAAAAACCTTATTAGAAAAAAAAATTTTATGGCCGTGCTACCAACTGTGACGCGCACAGTAAAAGGGACTTTAGGGTAGGAAGGTCAAATTTTTTTTTGATTCTGATAGGAAATTTTTCCTTAAAATTCGAATGGAAGTGGTCCCAGACCTCAAAATTATTTTAAGCGAGTTACACCAATTTTTCTGAGTAAAAGTCGAAAAAAAATTTTGGAAATAAAAGGGGACGTTAGGTTTTTTTCGAAAAATAAAAGGGACCTTTAGGGTTTTTTTTGGTGAAAATTTCGCATTTTATTTATGTTTTGGAAAAAATTACCAAAATTGTTTCATAAATGAGTCAAATACAGTCTTTCAGCCAATTTGTACCTGGAAAAATTTCAAAAGCTCAAAAGTTTCAATTCATTTGTAATAAAAAGTTACCTTACGGTTGTTTTGCTGAAAATTTCGCAATTTTTTCGTTCTGGAAACAAAATTACAACAATTGTTTCAAAATGGTAAACTTTAAACGCGTTTTTTCTCGAAAAAGTGGTTTTGGACGTAGAGGATCCCTTTACTGTGCGCCGTCCACACTGCATTTTGATTTATGCAAATTTTTTACTTGAATTTCTGTTGGCAGCACTGCTACAAAAAAATTAATCAAAAAATTTGGTTCACTTTTCAAGCCTCGAATGAACATCTTTGAATTTTTTTCTTTCCTCTCACCCTCTTTCTTATTTTCTCTCCTCTTCTCTTCCTTTTTTTCCTTCAATTTTTCTCAGTGCTGCAAGAGGGGTTGTCAAAACACTCCCCTAAGAGTGGTCACACTCCTCATTTTTTCTATTTCCACTTCACTCCCACTCCACGTCCTCAACTTTTATATGCTCCCATCCTTCTCCACTCCCCTCCCACTCCTTTATTTTTTTTCATAATTAATAAAACTGAAATGAAACCGACTAAGGAACTAGAAATATCATATCTTCAATATTCATATAGCCCAAAAAATGGGTGCAAAATACACAACATAAAAAAGGGAGTGAGTTTTTTGGAGAATTTTGACACTCCCACTTCCCTCTCCCTTACAGAGCACTCCATTATGAGAGTACTTCTCCCTGCTCTTTTCAGTGAAACGCTGACGTTTCACTCTCTCACTCCTTGTAAAAACTCCTTTCTTCCCCCCCCAAAAATTTACACGCCTTTACACTCCTTTTGCACTCCAAACTCAACTCCCACTCCCACTCCCCACTCCACTCATGCAACACTGATTTTTCTATGTATTTCATCAAAAAGGATTCTCGAATTAAATTCATTTCTGCTGTATGCATACTCAGCTCTTTCAAAATTATACTTTTTGAATAAATCATGTATTACCACAAGTTAACTTTTTGAAACTTCCAAACTATGCAACTTATCACTCAGAAATGTAAGTTTTGTTTCGGTTTTACCTCGCTCAGGCGTGCAATACGCACAAAATATACCGTATACAATGGTAATTTTGAAAATATGAAAAATCTTCAAATTATCCAATTTTCACGTGGTCGGTCAAGTTCGGTTTCAGTTATCTTCAACGGTCTCGCCTGTGCGTGTAAACAAGCACATTTATTCGAAATGGTTTCTTGTATACTTGGAAATAAGATATAAACGCGAATTTACGAGCACAGCGGAGGAGACTACAACCATTTTGATAGATTAATTAACCAAATACTTGATGATGGAAACCGCGGAGGCAAGCTCCGAAACGATGGTAAAATTTATTCAAGCTCGTGGTGAGAGTTGAAAAAAGAAAGGGCCCCAGGCCCGACAGAAGGTTCTCGAGCAGTCGGAGTTGGTTGGGATTTTCGTCATGTTCATATATATGCAAATGTGTGTTTGAAACCCGTTAATTTTATCCACGAAGAAATTAGTTGTAAAAAAGTTTTTTTACTTGATTATACCAATAATAGATGGGTATGGAGAAGGTGGGATTAAGGGGGCCCGTTTCTATGTCCAAGTCACGAAAACGAATTAATTTTGATGGTGAAAAGTTGTCGATTAAATTAGTCCAGCATTTGGGAAATAAGGTACTTGTAGGTTTAGGTATCTAGGTTTAAGGTTGGATGCCTGTGTCATTTCATTTAAGGAGACCAAAATTAATTTTCGACTTCGGAAAAAAAAAAGCTTTGCCTGTCCCGTAGTCATTTTTCAAACATAATTTTCAATTTAAAAAAAAAAAAAGAAGAAAAATTTGGTAAGTAAATCACAACTTTTTTGTACAACCCCCCCCCAAACAACAAGAAAAAATGACAAAAAAGCTTTTTTTATAACTGCATAACGAATCCCATCTACAGATAGTACCAAAAAATGATTATCGAAATTTAAAAAAAAACTAAAAAATGTAGGTTGTAGGGTGTCCCAGGAAAAACCAAAGTGGAAATTTCCGGAGTGCATACCTCTAAATTTTTTACTTTTACCCTAAAACAATTTAAGCCTTGGTTACGGCCCGATTTGAACCACGTTACCCCGTTGCCGCTATGGCCCTTAAAGTCATGTCCATAAGTCACGGGATTTCAAGGAAATTTTTCAAAGTGCCGTAAACTCTTTCAATTTTCAATTAGGTGAAAAATTATATAGAACCTTTCTTGTTGTACGTAAGAAATCTACAGAAAAGGTTTATATAAAATTTTTTTTTTGCCCAAGTCGAAAAATGAAGGGGAGCTACAATTTACATTGAAATTAGGAAAAAATTGTTAAATTTGGAAATTTTCAAAGTGCCGTAACTCTTTCAATTTTCATTTTGGGCGAATTTTGTATAGGAAACCTTTCTTGTTTCTTATTTAAAAGGTTCTACGAAAGGTTATGTACAAATTTTCGCCTAGGTCGAAAATTGAAGTGCTACGATGCCATGAATTAAAAAAAAACTGCTGTGATTTGGGAAATTTTCGAGTACCATTAAAAAAAAAAAATCCTACTCTCAGACATTTATTATTTTCAAAATAAATGCAAGTTAAACTTCCCAGAAAAAATTTCGTCTTCTTCCATCCATTTTTCGACTACCTATGCATAATTACAAATTATGTCATCATTTAAAATGGCAGCTGCGAGAACTTGGATGAGAATTTTTATGATTTTTTCAAGTCCTAAATGGAAGCTAAATTTTGAACCTGTTGCCTTCAAGAATCGCTTTAATGGGCCATAAAATTTCTCCAACAGTAAATTTTTTTTCGAATTTTAAATTTTCTTCTAAATTTTTCCCCAAGTTTGATGGTATTTTTTTTCTTTTTTTTCCCCTAATAGTGCATTGAGTTGAAAAAAAAATTCTAATTTAAAAAAAGGGTATACCCGGGTTTTAGGTGAATTTAGTTCCCGGCTCCCGATTTTTGATTTAACCCCCTCAGATGGTGTTCCAGTATGTAAGAAAAATTTTTAGAAAATTTTTTTGACCCCCTCCCCCCAACCCCCTCCCTTTTGGGAGTATGACCCTTTTTATTGCATTATTGTCAAGATTTTTAATGGCAGTGGAAGTGAAGGAAATTTTCTGTTCTTTTGTGCAAAAAACGTTACATCTCGTAGAGGTGTAATTTATTTAATGTTTTTTCAACAATTTTCCCGGCACTTCCTTCCGTTGTTTAGGCCTATTTAAAGTTTTTTTTTCAATCGTAAAAAACCCCATAAGGGCCCCGAAAATCATCGCGAAAAAAAACTTTAGAAAAAATGTTTTTTTTATAGCAAATTTTAAAACATTTTGAGGCGTTTTGTATGGAAAAGAAATGCTAAACGAAAAAACTAACATCGGTTCGTGTTTTAGGAGCGATCAAAATACCCCGATAACACCCTTTTCCCCGCGATTCGTTTTTGCTTTAAAAGTCTCAAAATTCCCTTTTTCACTGATTTTTCTGAAAAATAAAAATTTTTCCGAGTTTTCCCAAGGAAAATGAATCGCAAAAGGATGTTTATCGGGTTGTTATTTTGATTCCGCTGAAAACACGAATCCGGACCCCGTTAGTTTTTTTTTGTTTAAAGGTCTTTCTTTTCCATACAAAACGCTCAAATGTTTAAAATTTGGGCTATAAAAATAACATTTTTTGTACAGTTTTCGCGATTTTCGGCCCCTTGGTGCATCGAAATGGCAAAAAGTGAATTACGGGACTGAATATACGTTAAAAAAAACCGTTTTTTGGGATTTTTTAAAAAAGTGGTGTCGCCTTCGCTTAATATAGGGTGTTTTTTTACGATTGAAAACTTCAAATGCCAAAAAAACATAAGGAGTGCACGAAAATTGTTGGGAAAAAATTATCATAAATACAACCTCACGAGAGTAACTTTGTGCTAAAGAACCAAAAAATTTCCTTCAATTCCACTGCAATTAAAAATCCTTTGAAAATAATGCAAAAAAAGGGTCCCATATCTCCAAAAGGGAGGGTTGGGGGGGGGTCAAAAATTTTTCAATTTTTTTTTTTCATAGGAACCCCATCTGAGGGGGTTAAATCAAAAATCGGAGTCGGGGGCCCAGAGATTCACCTAAAACCCCGCTATACCCTTTGAGGAAAATTTTTAAAATTATTGAAAAAAATTCCTCGAAATTGGGAAAGAATCGAAAGTTTTAAAAACTTCACAATGAAAAAATTTTTTCCCCCCAATCCGAAGCAATTTTAAGAAATTTATTGTAAATTTTCTGAAAATTTTTCCAGCTTTTGATTTTCCAAAACTTCTTTTCAACGTCCATAATTTTTTAAAAATTTTTCTTCCAACTCGGAAAATTTTTTTTCCCAAATAATTTTAAAAATTTTTTTTTTTCTCGATTTTTTTTCATCTTGGAAATTTTAAAAAAAAAATTCTATCTCGCGTAATTCCAAGATTTATTTAAAAATTATTTCAGAAATTCAATGATCAATGAAGCGGTTGAACAATTTTTGATTATTTTTTTCATTGCAAAACGTTTTCGAGTGATTTCCTTTCTAACTACCCCCCTCCCCACCCTCATAGCAGTCAAAAAAAATAAAAATTTTTTCTCCCTTGTCCATTTGAGCCTCACTCCCTGCGCCAATATTGTCCTGGCCCCTTCTGCTCCCTTCAAAAAACAAAAAAAAATCGTTCAGTTTTCGCCACGGTTGAGAAAATTGTAAACTCGTACTAACCAAAGTTCCACGATATTAGTCCATTCGTGGCATGAAATTTATTTATACACCGATTGTCCTGCAGGTTTTTAAATTTTCGAAACAAAAAAAATTAATCATTGAGACGACATTGTTTTACACAATAAGATCGCGAAAATACTCGATTTAAATTTCAAAATCATACGAACAGAGTTTTTTATACTCTGAAGCGGGTAATTGTCGAATTATACTATTCTGAGTATCGTTTTCGTATTTTTTTCCTACTTTTTTTTTGTGTCCATTTATCATTCGTCATTTTTTGCGCCGCGTAAACAAATAAAACTTCTTCTGAAAAAGCAGTAAACCTTTCTCATAGAAAAAAATGACAAGGAAAAAATTTCGTTTTATTTTCACGTTTCATTTATCTTTGCTTATTTTTTTTTCACCGAGAGAATTTTCTGTTGTGGGCATTTTCATTCTTCGGTGGGTTTTTTTACAGTTCTCTCCGGCGCACACGATGTTAGAATGTCGGTGTAATGATGTTGGGTTTTTTGCAGAACGAGTAATACGAGGTCGAGGTGCGAAGATTACATTCATCGCGAGGTTTTTTTTTACTAATGAATGCGAATTTTTAAACGTAAATCGGGCCGCAAAGGATGAGAGCGAGAGGTTCTCAGAACGGATTAGTGACAAACGTGTTCGATGCGGTTTTAACGTAGAAGCAAGGAGTACGACGATTCGTATATACATGGTTATAAATCACTTTTAGCGAATATCCCTTTAAACGGTGTTTTATGAAAAAGGGGGTCAGCTCTTTTAAAGTACCTTTTGAAGTCCCTACTCCAAAATTATAAAATGTAAAGAAAGAAACGCGACCGGGGGGGGGGCCGGAATATGAACCCTGCCGTGCAAGACATCCTACGCTCAGATTTAAACCCGCTTAAAAGGCTCTTCCCGTTCCTTGTTAAAGGTGGTAGAAAAAATTCGGCTTTGTAATGAATTTTAAAACGGCGGGAAAGGTCGCAAGTCCCCCCTTAGACTGGAACTGGCCCGGCCGCGTGAGTAAACATACTTGGTCATTTTTAAGTTTGTAAAAATTACCTTTTTTCCACCCATAGGCTTGATGGCTGCGGCGACCTTTCAGGTGTGTGAAAAATTTTCTCGGGATTAAACCCTCGTTTTGTCTCCGTGTAGCGATGGTAACGCCGGTCCCCGGATACCCCCCCTTTTTTTTTGAATTTATAAACGCGAAGGAAGCTTGTGTTTTGAATTGGCGTGAAAAGTTGTGGCGGTAGGGAATGGAAATACAAACGTGGGGTGGTATTTGGCGGGTATGGGCGTGTCGGGAATCGTTATTGGTTCGAAGGAATTTTGGGAGAAGAAACCCCTTTTATGAAAATTTTATTACTGACAACTGCGTCCCGACGATAATGACGGTTTTATACGACGATGCAACGGAAATGCCAATATAACTTTAATGGCCTGCTTTAATGTATTTTAACTTATTTTTAAATTGGATCCGCCCTATTACGTCATTACTTTTAAGGGTTTGTAATCAACGGTGGGTTTGGGGGGTTTGAGGGTTTGGGGGCGAAAATTTAAATAACCGATTCCTGCGGGGTTATGTTTTTTTTTACGTTTGGGTTTTTTTTTTGGGGGTTTTTTTTGGGGCCGGGGGAGCCGTTAAAGATGGGGCGTGGCTGGTAAAAGGGTTTAAATGCGAAAAACCGGGGGGGGCCCCTTTTATTTAATCGATTTGGGGAATTTTTTTAAAATTTAATGTGATGGCTTTTATTGGTTTCATGACTTGTTTTAAATTTTTATCTATTGTTAAAACGACGGTTTGGTGAGAAAAAAAAATTTCTGAAAATTTAATTTGGCGTGCCCGAAAAACCCTTATTTGATGTAAAGGTGTCGATATTCGGTTTAAAAAATTTGGGCCCCACCCTGAATTTGGGGTTTTTTTTTTTTTAAACGTCCCCCTGATTGGAAAAAAAACAATTTTTTGGATGAAAATTTGGGTTTTTTTTTTAGATACAGACAAAAGAAAGAAATAAAACCTAGCTGCTTATTGTTTTCCATATTTTTTTTTTAGTGTTTGTTGTAAACATGAGGAGAGGAGGTGTTGGTGAGGTTGCGATCAGTTTTTTTTTTAGGTTGTGGTTCTGGATTTTTTCACGTTTTTCTTTTCTTCTGGTTCTGGTTCCGATTAAATTTAAATTTTGAAATCAAAATTTTGTCTAAAATTGAAATTTAGAAACTAATTGTTTGTTTTATTGGACATTGAACTTGAAAATTGAAGTTAAAATCATTCGTAATTGAATAATATTTGTACCTATTTTATTTACAAATTTGAATTAAGAACCGATTCATCAAATAGCTGTGGTTCGTGGTTGTTCTGCTCTTGTAAGAAAATTCATTTGATATTAGAGATGGGCACAATCGATATTACTATCGGAACTATCGGTATACTATCGATAGTATATTTATCGACTATCGATAGTTTCAAAATACTATCGATAGTTTTTACCATCGATAGTTTTGCAAAACTATCGGTAGTTTTCGATAGTTTTAAAATTCTAAAATGCTTGCATTTTCAGCCAATTTCGAACTTAAAATTCAATTCTTTCTTGTATTCTCAACTAATAAATCAAAATCTTCTAGAAAAATGTCATCAATTAATTTGCCGAATTTCCCAAATGAAAATGCAATTTTTGTGCATGAGGGGAGGGAGGGGGTGCTCTTCTCTTTTTGAATATCTAATGAATAATCAGCTTTACCACCAATTTTTTTCAATTTTTTGAGTGAAGATTTTCGCACCAATACGATCAAATACACCCAAAAATAGTGTATTTTACGGCTTGAAAAAACAATAACAAAAACTACCTAAAACTACCAATAGTTTTCCGATAGTTTTGACTACCGATAGTCCACTATTGGTAGTTGAGAACTATCGGTAGTGTGACTATCGATAGTTCAAAACTATCGATATTGCCCATCTCTATATTGATATGGTTCTTGTAGTGGTGGTACTTCTTCAAAATACCATACTCTTGTGCTTGTGGTTCTAGTTAGTTTCAAAATTACTCCTCGCTGGTGGTCTTTATTGGAAATGGTTCCATAAAATTTTCAGATGGTTCCAATTAGTGTTGGTTCTAATTTGAAAATTTGAAAAAAAGTGGTTCTACTGTTTGTTTTTTTTTGTTGGTGGTTGCTACAAAAAAGTACATATTCCAACTTAGGGTCCCAAAAAACAACAAATTATATCTCCGAAAAATTCTCCAAAAAAAGAAGTAGTCCCCGCCTCCTCCCAACAGAAACGCAAACGAGATTGCTGCAAAAAACTAACGCCTGTAAAAATTTGATAATAAAAGCATTGATATAAATGTGAAATCCGCCCAAAAAACATCCTCCCACTTTGTAAAAAAACAAAATATTAATACTTAAATATTTTGATTAATAAAATGTTTTGATATCGTAATAAAATCCGCCCTGAGACCCAAATTGAGTACTTCAGTAATCAAGCACACTGCAAAAAATTGCAATGATACTAAAAAAATGAAAAATAAATGAAAAAAAAAATAACAAAAATTGAGGCGGAAACAGCCCTCACAAAGCTTGGTTAACTTTACCTCAATCTGGTGGCGTGTCCGCCCTCAATGTTTTGTTGTTTTTTTTCATTTTTTTTCAATTTTTTAGTATCATTGCAAAATTTTTGCAGTGTGCTTGATGACTGAAGTACTCAATTTGGGTCTCAGGGCGGATTTATTTTACGATATCAAAAACATTTTATTATCGAAAATATTTAAGTATTAATTATTTTGTTTTTTACAAAAGTGGGAGGATGTTTTTTGGGGCGGATTTCACATTTTATATCAATGCATTTTATTATCAAATTTTTTAAAGGCGTTAGTTTTGCAGCAATCTCGTTTGCGTTTCTGTTGAGGAGCGGGGGACTACTTCTTTTTTTTGGAGAATTTCAGGGAATCCAATAGTTTTTTCTACATAGTCTGGTGTCTCATATACATATGAAATAGGGCGCTAATGAAAACTACCTTTGAATTTCAATTTTTTAAAATTGCTTCACTTATTTAGTTTCCAAAATTTATAAAAACTTTCGACTTATTACTAATTGAAATACTATCACTAATAGAAGCAATAAAAAAATTTTGTTAATTTGACAAAAAAAATTTCAAAAAAAAATCCAAAAAAAATCGGCTCAAGGTAGGCTTGAACTCTAGAACTTCCGCGGGAGAGAACCATGGTGATGTACAACCAGCCCCCCCAGCTGGTGTCAGTTTGGCATTCACACGATTTTAAAGGGTACACAAGGGTGTATCGGTTATTTCAAAAATTTCCGTTACTAAAACTATTTTTCATCATATTACAGTTTTACTTCAATGTTTAGACAAAGCTACAGATCGTTAGAGGGCATTAAACGTGTTGAAATTTTTTTACACCATACTGTTTATACTGTTCTTCAATCGCTTTTGCTATACTCAAAACTCTACTCATAACCATTTCTTATTGTTTTGAAGTTTGAAATTTGCCAAAGTACCCAGATTTCAAAAAACCTTAAAAACGCTACAGAATCCCCCCAAAAAATCCGATTGACTTGATTTTTTTCCCCACCAAAGTATGCATTTTTACTCAAAGAAAACACAATTTTGAGGTCAATTTTTGATTTGAAAATTTGGGGCCCAAAGTGGGGGGGTGAAGGGGCAAATTTCAAAAATTTTCAAAATTTTTTCATCTTATAAACCGTAAGACACACGAATAGAACACACACCCAAAATTTCATGAAATTTCATTCCGTAGTTTTTTCTGAATTTGCTTTCCTGATGAAGAACATTTTCAGTTAAAATCCCACAAAACAGGGGTTATTGTATCTTCTCGACTTTTTATCGTAGAAAATTCGTTTTTGGTCTTTAAAGAAAGCGCCGAAAAAAGGATGAAGAAAAACTTTGTAATTTAAGTTTTTTTAATTCAACCAGCGCTTTATGATGAAAAAAAACGCGTTGGCGGCACAACACAAACAAAGGCTAGTTGGTTTCAGAATAACAGAGTCTGTTCGCAACGTGTTGTGTCTCGATTACGTTTCTGTTGGGAGGGGGCGGGGTGGGTCGCGAACGCGACCCTGGATGCCACATATTTTTATGTGTAGAAATAGAAAATTCAAGGCAGACTGAAGTATCAAAGATAAATAAATTGAATGGGTTAAATTAATTGGTCTTCTGGAGAAATTGAAAAATATTGAAAATTGTGTTGAAGAATCTTGATTGTAGACTGTTGGGGGGGAGGGGGGGTGTCGTGATTTATATAATTTTTACTGAAAAAGTACTTTATTAGGATGTTTACTTATTTTTTCAAATACCTACACATTTTCATAGAAAAATCACTCATTTTGAATCTTCAAAAATTTGTTAGGGTTAGGGGAGGTTACTGACAAATCACGACAGCGGCTCTGAACTGAAGGATTCCACCTTGCCCTAACCGCTAACATTGGTACCATGTACATGATATATGAATAGATCTGAGAAATTGACACAATGCAACAAAACATGGGACTAAGCAATAAATGCTTTGATAAGAAATATACATGTACATTGAACAATAACACACACATTACGAAACTCGGGTGATCTATGCGAAGAGATAATCACATCGCCATAGGCAGAGCTGAGAATCTACTCAAGGTGTGAGCAATAAAACTTCCTTCATGCTAAAAACCTAAGATGGCCAAGATCATGGATATGTTTAAAAATCCCAAAAAAAAAAAACTTTTATAACATGTATCCACCTCATCAAAAATCTTCCATTCCCTCTTACACCAGGTGTCTCTCCAAAGAGATTCTCTTTTTCTAAATTACCATCTTCTATTTGTGAAAGATACAGTTATACTAATAACCTAAGATTTGAATCTTCCATTTCCCTTTACACCAGGCGTCTTCACTCGCTCTTTTGAAAATTTCAATCATGAATCTTCTCGCTCTATATCTCTTCTTGCTCTTTGCTCCTGGCTGGCTCGCTCTTCAAGTTTTTTCCTCTCTCACTTCCCACTCTCACTCACTCTGCTCTCCATCAAAATTGAAAACTTTTGATCAAACATAGAATCTGGCAAATGCTCTATTAGTAATGGGATCATGAGATATGACAAAAAGACTAAAATATACATTGCTCTTCAAATGAGTTTGTAGATTTTTTTTAGGGCAGCACTCTCATTAGTTTTTGAGATTTTCAATTTTTTTTGCTCTTTACTCTCCACGCTCTTTTAAAAAGTGCCACTTTTTAGGCTTCTGCTCCCACTGCTCCGGCTCTTCCTCACCAATGTTTGGCGAGCAATCCAAAATCAAAAACATCCTTCTAACCCCTAAAATGCACACATAAATGCTAGCGACAAACACTTTCTCACCAAATCACTGACAAGAAACACAGTTTTAATGATCCCTTAATGAGTTTTACATTTGTTGTCAGTGATAAATGCTGTTGTGCTTGGCTTGATGTATAGGTAACTTACAAAACATGTGTGAAGTACATTTATACAAATCACAATGTTGCCTAAATGATGTAAGTTTTTTTTAAATGAAAATAGGCAATTACATCGATTAGGTTCGGGTAACATGTGCATTTGGCATAGTGTATCTCACAAAAATCCGATTTGTATACAGGGTGAGGATTAACAACGCAACTGTGTTTCTGACACAAAATTCAAACCATGAATGAAAATTGGTATTTTTTCAAAAATGTTAGAATATAGGTTAGAAAGTAAAAAAAAAAAAGTAACAATAAGTGTTGAAAAAGGC
>JAVBJF010001004.1:0-24802 GCA_033439095.1 Pseudococcus viburni | reverse complement strand
TGGTTTTTTGAAAATATTTTCAATTTCTTGGACTTTGAGTGCTTTGAGAAAATAAATTTGGAAAAAATTGAAAATTTATCAATTTTTACTGTGTGGGAAATTTAGGGGCCACCAAAAAATATTAAATTAAAAAACTTAGTTTTTGGCCTTCAATTTTTTGAAAATTTATTTAGGTACGAGACGTAAAGATGTAAAAATTGAATCGAATTAAAAACCAGAGCAAGATCAAAATCAAAATTATAAATTTTTTTGTATTCTGGTATTACATCTGAAGAATATTGAAATGTTTGATCGATGATCATGATCAGTTTAAAAAGAAAATTGCCACCTTTATTCAGGATAACCGACTTTGCAATGACCAATTAACCATGTAAAAAAATTAAAAAATTAGGGAATAAAATGCATTTCAATTTTATTGATGTCATCGGAATTGTTGAAATAATTCCAGTTTTGCTTGGTTTTGAGCGATATATGCAATGCATGAGAATGATTTTTTGAAAAATAATTCAAGAAAGTGATGAAATTTCTAAAGTAGATAATTAATTTAATTATTATTTAATATTAAAAAAAAATTGTAAAATAGAAGAAAAATTCGTGATACTAAAATAATAAACGCAGCGAAAATCAAAATTTTTAATTTTTTTGGCAAATGCATAACTTAGAAAATTTTGAATGATTTTGCCCATGATTGATTCAAAAAATTCTGTACTTTGTCTAAATAGATTACAGTTCTGTAAAAATCTAGTTTTCAAAAAATAATGATGATGATGGTGCACTTTTGAAATAACACTAATTAAGGTCGGCTGTATTTGAACAAAAATGATGAAAATTTGGAACTTTTTGACTCCTTTGAATTGCTGAAAATCTCAACTCAGACCTGTTACAGCTATAATATTCTAACAAATTACCACACACCACAATTTTTTAATGAAGTATTTTTTCAGCCCGTCCGGCGTTCTTACAATTTGATTGGTAGGAAAATAACATAATTGGACCAGGCGCACATCTAGGCGTACTCTATTTCTGAATCATTCAAATTTGGTAAATTCTGCCTTTTTAAATCAGTATTCACTAATTTCTTAGTAAATTTTCAATTTATCAGAAAAAAATCAGTAATTTTTGATTGAAAGATCAGTGAAAAAACACTGATTCAAAAAAGCAGAATTTCACAGAATTTAATTGATTCATATTTGAAGAGGAAGCATGAAATTTTTAATCAATTTTTTGGGAGAATTTTGTCGGGGGAAGGGGGAAGGGAGAGGAAAAGCGAAAAAATATAATAATGTTGACATTCGAAAATGAAAAAAAGGGGGTTGTGTGATGAAAAGTCGAGAGGAAAGACGTGTTTTTTGGAAGAATTTTCCAAAATACAGACATTTTCATGAAAATTGAAATGTTAGTATTACCCAAGGGGAGCGAAGGTGAATTTCCTTGAAAAATCAATCCTGTCCCTTGAATCGGCATTTGATTGGACCATGCATAAGTTAGGTCGCCTACTTCTTGTTCTGAAAGGGGTACCTCGGTTATAAAACCCTCAGACATTTTCTTTTAATGATTCATTTCGATTTAAATTGCCGATATCTTCAAGGGCCCTACACTCAAAAAAATAAATAATAAATTTTATTAAACGTACCTAATAATAAAAAGGCACCATTCACAAAACTAGTAAAATTTATTCAAAAAATAATAATATTTATTGCAAAATAATAATATTTATCGCAAAATAGACAAACTTTATTTTCTATGCAATAAACTTTACCAAATTTCGTGATAAATTTTATTATTTTTTTTGATAAAAATTGCTAATTTTGCGAATGGTGCCCCGTTATTATTTTTTTTGGATAAACTTTATTTTTTTTTTTGATAAAATTTATTATTTTTGGATAAAATTTATTTTTTTTGAATAAAATTTATTTTTTTTGAATAAAATTTATTTTTTTTGAATAAAATTTATAATTTTTTGCAACACTTTCTATTGATTTTTCATTCTCCATTTTTCTCAGTGTAGATAAAATCTTTAACCAATTTGTTTTGGACTAATCGTTTTGTTGAATTTTTGCTATAAAATTTTCCTCCTTTCTGATTGAATAATGTAATTATACTCATCAGCTATAGCATGAAGTGACTATTTTTTTCAGTCGGATTACAAATTCTCCATTTTCATTGTACCAACTTCATTACTGCAAATTTTTGTAGAATTTTGATAAAAAAAATTCGTTTTGAACCCCAAAATTTGGACCAACTTTTCTTTTTCTCAAACCCAATTTTACCATCAAATTGAATTTAAAAATCTAATAATAACCCTGTCTCCTCGTATCATTATCGGAAGTGCTGCCTTCAATAAAACTAATCACCAGCCATGGAAAAGTATAAAATTAGAAACCATTTGTACGAAATTCAACCAATTTGTCCAATTCGAGCTCACGGCTCATTTAGATTCGAAAAATAACCCAATTCAATGTAACTTACCAGTCCTTGAACTCCATCGTTGGGTTTGAAATTGATTCTATTTTGCCAATCGACGCAAACAGGCTTAATGGAGTCTGAATAGGTTACATTATAATCCATTTCTAATATAGCTAGATTTGCTTGATAATTAGATTTAGCCCCGTCGAATGCATCATTTACGAAGGTAATACTGGCTATCTGTTGATAACGAAGCGAAAATTACCATTATCGTAATAATATACGAGTTTTGAGCTACATAAGTTCATAAAATTATACTCATATTATAAATTATACAAATACCTATACTATCCATTGTCTACCTACTCTGTACTGTTTAGTCTCATTATCTTCCTGACCACTGGTCAATTTTCGTCCCATCATCGCGAAAAAATCAGACGGTGGCTTTTTCACATTGTTGGCTTCATCGAAGAAGCAATGCGCGGCTGAAATTTTTCATCAATTTGATTACGGTGTTTAATTAGCTTTAAATAATCGCCGCTGAAATTTTACTCACCAGTGAGAACAACGTAGGGGGTGAGTAAAGTACCCCAACAAATATTGTAACTTTGTTGAGCGTCGTAAATGGCGACTAGCCACGGAACGTAATTATCGTTAACATTCCCTGGAGCTGTTTGTTAAACCGCATTCTAAAAGCGAATAAGATTCGAGTAGATTCGTATAATTTTATCGGCTTTCTTATTGGTATGTGTATCTGAGACAATAAGTCCAACCTTCGCAATGTACTATCGAAGGAGTCCACGTTTCTTCAAAACAAAAAGATACCGTGTTTTCCGATATTGGGCTGTAATAGTTTGGGTTGCATCGTAAGTAATTGTCGAAAATGTATCGATATATTGACCAGGTTGGTAATTACAAAAGGCTCCGCCGGGTTTGTGCATCGCATCGTTTGATGACGTACAGTTGGTCTTCGGTTCTCGTGTGGTAGTTGACAGGCACCCCCTATTTTTTGAATTATTTGAATTTGAAAGCCTACTCCAAATAATGTATCAATAAGTTAAAGTAGCCTAATATGAACCGGTTCTCAATATAGGCCTTCGGCCGATCTCAACTGTTTATGACACTTATGACTAGCTAAAAATCTGAGAAGATGTTTTTGAAGTACTAGGTCGAAATTAGTTGAAAAGATCAACGTACGTAGAAACTAAAAATTGAAAAATTATAGCTAAAAAACAGGGAATAGGAAGAGTCGACTCCGGAGTCGGAGTCAAAAGACTCTAAATTGAACTCCGTAACTCCGGCTTGATTCCGGAGTCGAGCCGGAGTCAAGAGTCAAGGTTACAGGTTGACTCCGGAGTCAAGCAGGAGTCAGGAGTTGAGATCTGAAATTGACTCCGGAGTCAAGGTGGAGTCAAGAGTCGAGGTCTAAAAGTAACTCCGGAGTCAAGGTGGAGTCAGGAGTCAACTTTTCGGCTGAGTTCTATTCCCTGGTCCAAAATCGGAGTCGAACTGACTCCAAATTGACTCTGACTCTTGCTATAACTCCGGAGTCAAGCCAGAGTCAGGGAGTCAATGCAAAGATTGACTCCGGAGTCATGAATCAAGACCATAGAATGACTCCGGAGTCAAGTCGGAGTCAAGAGTCAAGGTCATAGATTGACTCCGGAGTCTAGCAGAGTTGAGAGTCAAAGTCATAGATTGACTCCGGAGTCGAGCAGAGTTGAGAGTCAAGGTCATAGATTGACTCAGGAGTCAAGAGTCAAGCCGGAGTCGAGTCAACTTTCTCCCTTGACTCCGGGAGTCAATCCGGAGTTAGGGCCTCAGGGGTCAACTTTTTGGCTTAGCCCTAGGCTAGTCCCTGCTAAAAAACGATTTTGAAGACTTCAAGGTTTTGTAAGAAAAAAAATTTGAAAGTGTTTCATAAAGTTTTCTAAATATTTTTCTAAAAAGTACATCTCAAATGCTTTTCAATGGTATAATCAGCTTTTCAAATAGAGGCCTCTAAAGCTGAGAGAACAGTGAGGGTTCCTAATATGGACCTGCAATGCTTCTTAATCACAATCATGTAAATTTACGATGATGTATAATAAGAATCAGTTATTTCGAAAATTCTACAATTCCATGACATTAATTTCGCAGAAAACAAAAAAAGAAACTGTCTGTGAATTTTATACATGAACAGTCATTTTATTCAATGGAAAAGTTGGTGGAGTTGTGGGGTTTTCGATAGAGATGTGGGCGGAGAATAACCGGTCGGTTATAACCAGTAGTTTTCGTGAAAATAACCAAAATTTCGGTAGTTTTTACCTCCGGTGGTATTCCAATGGTTAACCGGTTATTTTTTCAACCCTCCGGTTATTGAAAAAAGCAAAAATCGAGTCTAAAACCGCGAAAAATGGTGATACATAAGAAAAAAATCAATTTATCAAGGTATTCATCAATCAGTGAATCAGTATAGCCAAATGTACTAACAATAAAAACAGAAAAAACTTATAATGCAGCATCGTTTTTCCTCAGTCTTTTAATTTTTTGCTGCATTTTGCCTTTTTTTTTTTTTTTTTTGGCGGGTAACCGGTATACCTCCGGTAGTTTTTGAGAATCGCTGTTATTCTCCGGTTATTTTTTCTCGGTTATTTTTTTTCCTCCGGTAGTAAAAACTACCGGTTATCCACACCTCTAGTTTTCGCAATGACTTTGTTTGATCCCCCAAAAAATCGTACATAAGTAAGTAAATTGTTTAGCAAGTACATATTGGGGTGCTGACCCATACATATTGATAAGATTATATAAAGCTATAATAAGATCCAAACTAGATTATGGATCTATTATTTACAGTAATACTAGCAAAACCACTCTTAATATAATTGATCGCTTCCAATCAGCCTGCTTAAGAGTTGCATGCAGATTTATGAAGTTTATAACTATTCCTGCTATCCTTGTTGAAAGTAAAACTCCTCCACTTTCAATCAGAAGATCGTATCTGGGCTATAAATTTCTTATTAAAAAGATGGATAATGAAAGCGATTGACTACTCCACGCTCACGAAAGCGCTGCAGTCGCGATGAAAAACTGGGGGGATGGAAATGATGAAATACATTAGCGTATATGGGAGAGATGAGGTTTTTCGGATTTTTAGGAAAAATGGTGGGGTTTAGAAAAAAATTCGTAAAACAAAAATTGAAGGTATTTAAATTTAATAATTTATTATCGATTGGTATAAAAAACTTTTGAATTTAATAAAATAAAAGCCATTTTATTAACTACATTTTTGGGATTTTGGGTGAAAATACTCTTTCAAAAACCCCATAATAACAGGAGTTGTGGGGTTTTCAAAATGACTCAAATATTTGAATTCATAAATAGACGACTTTCGAACTACCTACTTTTATGGTTCCATCATCGCCATCAGATAGAGCGTAGCTCATAGCATCAGAATCATTGAAAAAGTGAAAAATCCCACAACTCCGGATTTGTAGGGTTTTCGAAGTGACCGATTCAGAAAAAGTTATTGAAAAATGAACCTTCTACAAAAATTGAACTCCAATTTTGCTGTGGTCATGTATCAAAACATAATGTATTGACGATCAAAATGTTTATGAGAAAAAATTTTGAGATGCATCCATTAATTTTTAAGAACCCAAAAATCGGACTTTCCCATGTTGGGCACTTTTTTGAGATTAAAACAATCCCATAAATAAAAACAAATTTTGTTTGAAATTGAGGGGTTCCAAAGTTTATCTTTTGATCTATAGGAGGGATTCCTCTTTGCTATTCATCGAGCCATTTTTCAGGGTCGGAGGCATTAGGGGCCTCGCCACGGGACCCCAAAACAAAATAGACCCATATTTAGGCTACTTTACCTTATTTGATTTTTTTTCCTACACAGTACTCACGGATTCGTTGGCTGAATTGGCACGATTCGGTAGTTTGATGTGCCTTGTGGCTCGAGTAGGTGCAGACGTAGGTTGATGTACTCTTAGTTGGCTCGGCTTAGGTGGTTTTTTCGTTCGTCCCAGATGTTTCCTGCGGATTGACCCGGAAGTCTACATTGGTTTATCGTGGGCTCGTCCGATCTCATCGATGCAACGTTTTAGTTTGCCGTTTACATATGCTCGATATTTTTATTACATCCTCCATAATCGCATTGAAAATAAAAGGTGGACAGCTGTGGAAGTAAAAAACACCAGAATCATCACCTGTGTAAAATATTTACCAAATTGGAGCTAATTTTACAGCCTGAAATTTCAACATATGTTTCGGTGTTGAAAATATACTTAATAAATCTAACAATGTGTTGGCACATGCTGCTGATGTTTCATCCGATCATCTTTACTAATGCTGTATTCCATCGCATTTAATCAAAGGAGGATCGATGCAGTCTCTGAACCGCAATGGAAACTGTCACTGTACAGAATAGGTATGAGATTTAGAGGCATTGGTTTGGAAAAAATTTTCAAGATATTTAAAAGCAACAAGATGATTACCTTTTACATTTATTATCTTACGTGCTTCCAGTTGGTAATTTTCCAAAGTAGCTAAAAATATTTTAATTTTGTTTTGATAACGAGTGAAGGCATGTCGATAGGTATAGTTATAGTATAAATAGGTACTAATCCTACTTACTCCGAGAACCAGGAAATATACAATATTCGTTCAGTTTTTCTTTTAAATGTCCGAAAATCATGGTTCCGACGTTATAAACTGTTCATTCACGCGCCGAACAATATAAATACTGATAATATATCTATTATAAATCATCTTTCGCGCTACAACGGGCCAAAACCAGTTTATTGCGATAAAACTTGCTTATCGTTACTAGTGCGTATAACCTTCGTGTTATGGAATAGTCAGTAAGACGTTTTTGGAAGTTCCGCTGATCGCTTTTTTCCCACATCAAAAATTCAACGTCATTAGGATGAATTTTGTCTGTAGCGCTAAGGGACGTCCACTATCGGTGATAGTGGAAACAGTAGACGAACTAGAAGCTGTCTTACAAGAATTGTTCTATAATCATTGTTTTTTGTTCAGTGTTGGTTTGGACCAACATTTCCGGGCGGAGTTGTCTTAGTCGTTCGAGAAATTTAGAGGATCGTGTGTTAATTTTACTAATTTAGGTGTGAAAAAATTTACGTCGATGGGATGGCTTTAAAATGGTTGAAGAGGGGGAGGGCTATATGGCTTTTTAACGCAAATATTTTAAGACTGGAGGTTAGAATGGGCCAATTATTTATGCTATAGGCGATTCTTTTTTTGGTCATTTCCACCCCCTCCTATTACAAATAAAAAGCTTTTTTAAAAAATGTTAAATTGAAAAAATTTCCTAATAAACTTGAGGTTTAAAGCTTCGTCTATTAAAAAAATAATTTCGAAGGTGTTAAAATTATTTGAAAATAAATATAAGCCTAATTGAAGTTATGTATGTACAAATTATTTTACTTCTCTTCTCAGAAGGCCAAAATCGGTTCATAGAAGTTTTTTTGTTTTAAAAGAGAGGACACATTAAAAAGTTGAGATTATAAATTTTGAAAATTAAACACATTCTTGTATTTAAGGTCCCAAAATATTTCAAAAGAAAGGTCGATCCAACCCACAAACATCCCAACAACACTACAGAAATCTGGAGAACAATACCAAAAAATCGTAAAATCCTTCTCCAAACGAAGGTCTACAATCCCTGCCTCTGATATAAACCCATTTCCAAACACTTTTACCCTTAGTTGCTGTAGGTATATAGCGCTGAAAAAAGATTGAAAATTTTCAATATTATCTAGATTTTTTAAATTAATCGAGGAATTTTTGCGCGCAGCAGGTTCCCACGCATTCTCATGGTGGTGGGGGATGAGATGTACATTTTCTTTCTAAAAACGAAGATTCCTTTAGATATCGACAGATTAAGAGGACAGTGGAAGCAGCCTCCCTTCGTATTTGAAAATTTCATTCTGTTCAGAAATTTAATTTAAACTATTAGGAGGGTAAAGGGAAATTTACCCACTATTTCCACTCGAATAATTTAGCCCAGAAAAGTTAATAATTTTGAAATCGGATGAAAGTCTGATGGTCTAATTTCAATTGTTTTTCCTCTAAAATTTTCAAAATGAAGCACAGAGGAATTGATGAAATTTTTTTAAAAAAGTGCGAGGATCACAATTCATAAAATATGACGATCATAATTAACATAAAATTTTGAAGATCAAACTGGTTCAAGAAAGAATTAATATGATCTAAGGGTTGTCTATGGTTCACTGTTAAAAAAAGTGAGCTGTGTGCTTTACCCCTATTCCGAATGAAATTTGTCTTCGTCAATTTAAACTTTAAGGAAAGCTTTTCTAGCACGAATATAATTGATTGGAAAAGTTGAAACTCAACTTCAAATAGCAAGGTGTTCAGATTTACCAATATCTATCGTTTAGCATATTACTCACAATCTCGATCATAATTTCTGTTACCTATTTAGAAAGGGACTATCAAATTATAAAATTAGCTGTTTACCTTACATCAATGAGCATTAAGTTTTTTTGTTATTTAGAAATGGGTTGATGTGATATCATTATATTTTTAATGAAAAATCTTTGTCAGCAGTTTCATTAAAATGTATTTTTAGAAGAAACTAATTACAGTTACGTGGGGAAAAAAAACGCCGGACCTTTGGTATGTTAATTAAGTCTGTCAAAGTATTAATAATACGTTTCTCCTAAAAAATTCTCTTGTTCACCAAATTTTTTCCTGTAAGGTAATCATATTCAACATTAAGTTACACAGTTTACTTACCAACCTACACATTCTTTGAAATGCCCTTATACATAAATTAGGTAACTCAGGTATATTATATTTTTTTTAGATAGTCGAACGATACGGTTACATATTCGTTATCAATATTTTTTGCATAAATAAATAAAAAATTGCATTTTTTTTTCTTGCGATGTGATAATTCATTTTATTGTTATTCTCGACGATGTCTCTCCCTAGGGTGCATCTTGAATAGAATTTTCCAATTTTGGGGATTTCCGCCCTGCGGAATCGTTCATTTCTCTGTAAATATGAAATTCTTAAAATTGTTGGCACTCACACCCAGACCTTCTTTTTCTATGAAATTTAAACAAGTACAGGTTAACGTTCAAAAACGCAAAACAAATTTTGGGGGAAGTTCTCCACATATTTCTTAAAAACTGAAAATATAAACAAAAATATGGGCCTTCAATTTTGATTTTAGAGATGAACTATACCCGGGGAGCCATTCCTAGGGAGGGGGTTTATGGCGAGTTCTCCGTCCAAATTGCGTAAACAAAGGCTAAATTTGTTATGTGATAACCTACCCTCCAGAACTTTCCCTATGATGATTCTCGGGTTCAAAATTCATCCAAAAAATCAAAATTGAGTCATATTTTTAGATTTGTAAGGAATATTTGAAAATTATGCTCTAATTTCCTGATTATTTATTCTTTTAGACCATGTTATTTTAGGTAAATTGTTCTAACAAAATAGGGACTCAGTCAAGGCACTAATTGAGGTAGCAAGTAAAATTTTAGGGATCTTACTTTTAGTCAGCCTCACCTCAGGGCGAAAACCTAGAATGAAAAAAAGTACCAAATTCTTATGGTATAGCTAAATTCCAACACAACTTCGAAACACACGAAATTTTTAACAAAAAGGTAGGCAACGAAAAGTTAATATTGGATAGGTATTTCGTTTTTTTTTTTGGTTAGAAATTTTTCACTCCGAATTCATAGAAATTTTTTCTAAACAAGAAACATTGAAAAATGGTATTTTTTGTTTCTAAAAATTCATAAATTTATCAAATTTGTTCGCGTTGTTCGCTCGAGACTTATGAAATTTTTAAGCATACCATATGTAAGAGATAAGAAGAAGATCTCGTCTCCCTTAGGACTGAAAGTTGACAAAAAATGTAGAAATTTCAGCTTTCGGATACTTTTTTCATCAAGAATTTTCGCCCTGCTCCGCTCGGGCTTGATAAATTTATAGGTATAATCGTTCTCAAAATAACTCTATGAACATTCCATCTCACTCTCTCCTTTATGTATCAGTGAAATTTATCAAAAATCACTGAAAAACAGTCAGAATTGCAGACACAGTAATAAATCAGTGAAAAGTAAAAGAAAATCACTGGAAATCAGTGAAAATTCACTGAAAACTCAGTGATATTTATGAAATTTCACTGAAAAATCTGTGAAATTTTTTGAATAATTAGTGAAAAATCGCTGGAAAATCAGCGGAATTTCACGATTTTCCGTGCTGCAATCTGGATGTTTATCAGTGATTTTTCATGATTCGGAATGAGAGAGCAAGAGGAGCAGAAAATAACTATTTTGATGTAGAAAACTTGTCCGTCATTTTTCAGGGACTGATAAGGTGTAAAGTGGCCCTTAATTGCGACATCGGCCGATTTGGCCGCCTATGGAGCAATCTTCCAGAATTTTTTTTCATGTTCCTTTTTCACAGATGAATAATTTGAGACCAAAAAGGACAATCCTACAGGCAAAATGTCGGAGAAATAAAAAAACGAAAATCGCATAGGTGAAAATTTTTTTTTACGTATTCTTTGATCTTTTTCATATTGTGAATAAAAATATGTGAATAAATTCTACAACATATCTTGAATTGTGATGATTACAATGGTGTCAGATTCCGATAAAATCAATCGTTTTAAAAAAATGAAAGTGCGAAATGAAAATTTTCCTTTAAGTTCGATGTTTGGGGTATTTGCCCTTATCTCGACCGCCTATTATCATATTAAGTAAATCTGTGTTTTGAATGCAACTTTGTATTTCTAATTTCTCCGTGAGTTTTGCTGTAGTTTGTGGTTTTGGATCTCATTTGTTTATATATGAAAGGAAGAATATGAATTTTTTTTTGGGGTCTCGATTCCGCTATGCGGACCGAAATCAAGATGATGTCGAAATTAGGAACCCAAAATTTCAAAATCGATTTTTTGAGTTGCATCAAGAAAAAAATCACAAAAAATACAAAAAAAATGATTCGTATCGCTCAAAATTTTAGGAGGTGGTCAGAGGAAAGCATTCAAGGTATTTTTTAAGCCATTTCCGGAGTTTTCTACTTTTACCTCCAAAAGTCTTTGCATGGTGGATAGTTTGAAAAAAAGTGGTCGAAATATGGCTGGATTAAAAATTAAAGAAAAGTGCACTTTTGTTTGTGCAGGCGTATTTTTCATGGTATCTATCTGGCCGATGGAAAATCAGAAAATATGGGCCCCTGGGAAAATAGCAAGAATTTTCAAAGTGATTCGATTTTCGTTTGCAATTTTTTAATCGAAAGTAAAAATTTAGGGTTCTTTTTTTTGGGGCAATTTAAAATAAGAAAAAGACATAAAAAATGGACAAAAAAAATCAGAAAATTGCCAGCATTTCCATTTTTTTAGATCCAGTAGACGTCATGATTTTTGTGCGAAGGTACCTATGAAAAACTTGTAAAAATGGGTCTAGAAAACGTGAAAAATCGAGAAAATGATTTTTTGAAAAATCGCAATGATCGCGGTTAAGATTTTCTATTATTTTTCGATTTTTTTTATGATCAGTACATTGTTGGGGGGGGGGGAGGGATTCAAAAAAAGTACGAAAAATCACCTTAAAAAAGCACTGAAAAGAAATACAAAAAACACAAAAAAATGCCAAAAAAAAAAAAAAAAACGGAATTTTGTTTTTGCTCTCAAGGCTACTATAATAAGAATTTTCGTTGGATGGGGGACGCACACGATTAACAGATTATTCCCAAAATAATATGCGTAAAGCACATCAACGATTTCGAGATCAAACTATTCCGACATACAAATAAAAAACTTTAGGGCGCAATCCGACGAAATAAACGAAATTAATAATAAAATTTAATGCACAAAATTATAAACAAAACTAGCAAGTTTAAAAAACTTTAATTAATTTATGTCGAAAGGATGGTACTTTGAAAATTGAACGCCTTCAAGATGCATGATAGATGATTTGTCGACATGGTGCGGTATTCCAAGTTGAACTAGTTCGTTCGAAACGAGTTATAAAGTTGGCGAGCGCGGTGTCTTATTATCAAGTTGAAACTTTTAACTTTGAAGAATGAGTATGCGTTTATATGTTGTTGAAATAGATCTTCTCTCGGTGCTGCTTTTTGCGGTGTAAGTATATTTATTTGTCTAGCGTGTAATATAGAAAAGGAAATTATTACTGTCGTTGTTTAGCGCGAGTTATACTTACTTAAGTTCTACCGCGCGCTGATGCTGTTTGTTCGTTCGCTGCCGCCGGTGGAGTGGCTGATTCGGGGAAAGTTGAAATTTTCGAACTCGACGAGTTGTTTTGTTTCTTTATTAAGTACTTACGTGTACCCGTCTATACGTTTCTACGGACGCTGCGCCAATATGTGGCTAATATTTTGGAAGAAAAACCGTTGTTATCGATATTATTATTCACCGGAACGGTAACCGCGCCCGAAGCTCCCCTTTGCCCCCTCTAAAATATATAATCAGTGAAATACTGCTTTTAGTTTAGTTTCAATTTTACGTTTGCCATTACCATCATTAGAAAAATTTACGTTAGTTTTTTTTCTACAATGTACGTACGTACTACGTACCGGGTTACGTTCAAGTATAGTCGACGGAGGATACCAACAGTTGGCCAGTAAATCATACGATATTACACGTGAAAGCGACCAATAAAAAAAAATAATTTTCGTAATTCTTTTTAAGCTCGGTTCGGCGCGGTTCTGTGCTCGGGCCCGAGAGGACGTACGAGGCGCGATGCAGGGGGCAAACAATGGCAATGCTCGGTACGGTACGCGCGCCAACTTTTTATCAAACACGTCGTCGTAGATTTTACGAAGCGACTTGCGACGAGAATTTTCTGATTCAAGACCTTTTGACTTAACAATAATAATAATTATTCCGCCATAACTCGACTAACAATTTATTTCGGTATACCGAAAAGTTTCCATGAATAATTTCAAAACTTTGCAATTACGCATTCTCTCTTTTAGTACCACCGTAGTTACACGTGTGATACGTTCTTGTCAGGATTTTCTTTTGTTGAGCAACTTTAAGGGAAAGAGTGTTCATTTATTCGTCCTTATACATTTCTGCTGGAAACCGCTTTCCCTCCTGTACCGTCGTCACGTCTTATATTAAACAGAGTTGAAGTTAGTTTTCGGGCTCTAATGAAATAAAGTTACAGAAAACTTGGTCTTTTCTTCGCCTTCCTCCCTCTCGACATACCGATCTCGATGTATAGGATAGCTCGGTTACGTCGTTAATAATGTATTTAGTTGAAAAAAGAAAGGGCCGAGTGGTTTTTTGTTCGGGGGTGGGTTCTTTTTTACAATTTTTTTGTTACCGGTTTCCAAAGGGGGAAAAAGTTTCGTCGGTTAATAATTTTGCATTTTCATCGAAAACTTGCCTCGCCGCCGACGACTTGGTTTCGTTATATTTAATGCGGTTGTAGTATTAAATTTGTAATAGACTTGTCAACACAACCGACGGTTGTATTTTTGATTTTCTCCGGCGCGGCGTGGCGTTGTTTTATGATATAAAACGAGGAAAAATTTAGGGTGGCCCGATGTCGTCGGTGTTCTCCAACTTGAAAAATAGTTACTAATGTACATTAAACAGCCGCAGCGGCGATGGTATGTGTTACTAAAGTTTTTTTAAGCGAGTTATTTTTAAAGTTATTTTACGATGTGGTGTATTTTTCACCCTTTCTGGGGGTCGAGTTTTCAGATGATATTCTTGGCGAGTATTTGAAATTTGGTACGAAGAATCCCCTACTTTTGTAAGAGACGTTTTCAATTGAATTGTTGAATAGAATTTCAGGAGCAATTCTCGTAAGTACCAGTGGTAGCAACTATTGTGTTGCCCAAAGGCTTGAGCAAGACATGAGCTGTGTTGGGCAAGACATGAAGAGCCCCCCTTAAGCTCGGACAAGTGATTTTTTTATTACAAAAATGTGAAAAAAGTGAATTTTTTTGCTCTTGAAACATGATTTTTCTAAAAAAATTCTCGTTTCGTTCGGCCAGTATTTTAGTCCTATTTTAAAAATTGATGATTTTTTTACTGATCTTTCGGTCAGAAATCACTAATTTCTCAATCAATTCCCGGTTTATCAGAATAAAATCATAAATCAATAATTTTGACTGAAAAATCAGTGAAAAATAACAGAAATTCTGTAATTTTTTAATTTTCCTTTGCACAAATCCGTTTATGAATTATCAAACCCTGACTATGCCAGCGCCAATGAAATAACAAGTTACTAAATTTTTTTATTGAAACACCCCTCCCTATTTTTTTTCAGAATTCTGAGCCCCTCCCTCGAATAATTTCTGGATGACATCATTACATCCCCCTCCCCCTTAAGCCACTTATAAATTTTTTTCGAAAAAAAATTTGGGCAAGACATGAAAAAATTCCAAGTTGCTACCCCTGGTAAGTACAATTAAATGAGAAGTGATAAAATTGAAATTTTAATGTCATATTTTAACAGAAAATGATTAGTAGGTATTTCAAAATTTTAATTGAAATTGAACTGCTGAAGAATTCAATTAAAAGTGATGAATAAATTCAATAAAAATTATAAAAAATAACAAAATCTGATTTTTTTAATGGAAGGTCTTAATGTTTGAGAGTGATTAATGTCACTTTTTGGCTGACAAAAAAATTATTAAAATGTGAAAAATAGAATAAAAATAACATTTTTTAATGTGTTATTAAAAATTTTTGAAAAATACATATCTGTGTACCTCCATATCGAAAGAGCCCATTTGGTCGATCCAGGAAACGGAGATACAGCCGTTTTTGTGAAAAGTGGTCAAAAATTTCTAAAAAAAATTTTTTCGCGTTTTGTATACCTGAAGGCCTTCTCCATCAGCTGGTTTTGAAAATTTTTCGTTTTCGCGGTTCTTCCGCGAGATATCGCGAAAATGAGTCGCGGATGAAAAAGGGCCCACTTTGTCGATACCATGTTTTCAACGCATTTTCCTCTGTACGACTGAAATCCGCGAGAATTGAAAGGGCCCACTTTGTCGGTATACCTATTTCACTGCATTAAAAAAAAAAAAATCTGGACCACTTTACATAGTGATCAGTCAAAAAATTTCATTAAACCCCCCAAAAAAAGGTTTTATCCGCAAAAAACATTTCTGAAACTTTAAAATGCGTTTTTCTCAAAATTTTGATTTTTCAACTTTTTAGTTTATCAATTTTCAAAAATTCATAAAAAATCGAGATTTTCACCTAAAGACCTCGGATTTGCGTCATTGTGACCGAAATTCATCCTACTATTGCCCACTGGTCTTAACTCCATACCGACAGAATGGGCCCTTTCGATATAGAGGTACACATTCTAGGCCTGTCTATTGTCCAACTGTCTACAGAGCCGGCGATAGGGAAGTACAGAGAATGCATTTGCATCGGACTTACATTTTTTTGAAGAACTGACAGGGGCCCCGAAATTTCAACTTGACATTTTATTTTGAAAAAATGTGCAAAAAATTATTTTCTTCTTTGCTGAAATTGCAATTTTAAAAAAATTTTCTCATCATAAAGAGTACAGGGACAAAAAAATTACTAAAGAGAGCTATTATTTTTCAACATTTTTTGAGAGGAAAGAACTTTCAAATTTTTATTGTACCGGGCCTGCATTCACTCTCACCGGCTCTGACTGGCTATATTCAGTCTAACAGATGGTGAAGGTAGTGAAGAAGGAGTGATTACGAATTACGAAAGGGTCGACGATAAGAGATGCAAAAAGTGCATTTTTTTCCCGGGCCCGAATTTTTTCAAAAAACATGCCTCGTATAAAATTTTTAATGAACTCTTGATTAACGCCAAAGGGTTCATTCAACTTAAATTATTTTCCAAAGATCGACGATGAATTTTCCAAAAATTGATTTAAAAAAAAAGACCAAAACAATTCAAGTTTTACAAAATTGTTGGCAGTTTAAGGCAAATTGCCTGTAACGATTAATATTCTTAGTCAAAGCCTATATCTACAGATTCGATGAAATATTTCAACTTTGCAATATTAAAATTTTTGCTGTAAAAATATGAGAAATGAAATTAACGAACACTCGAGAGGTACGAGATGTATTCGATTGAAACGTACATACATATATTACTAAATTAGAAGGACAATCCTAACTGCTAAGGGATGCATCGATGGCCGTCGATGCAACACCATTTGGCTGAGAGATGTTCGTTAGAGGCGTGGAAAGACAAAGGAAGAGAAAGCGATCAGTTAAGGGATATGATGTAACCGAATGTCGAAGTAATGTGGCGAGCGTAAGGATCATAGAAGGTTTTTGTTGGAGAGGTGAGGAAGAGGGACAGGCTCGGGTGTAATTCGTACGAACGCACTGGTTCCCTAAAAAAAACTTAACGAAATTATCTAACTTGATAGTCAATAATTACATTCTATTTTAGATCTGATTTGAAAAATTATGTAAAAAACTCTTATTTTTTTGGTTACCAAACTTACAATTTTTCAGTAGATATTTTAGCCTTTGTTTTGCGTGCACACCACACATCACATTGTTTTTTTTTCATCAGTTCATTAAATATCCTTAGTTTTGGTTTGAATATTGAGAGGGAAGAGGGTGTTAAAAATTCGCACTTGCTTTCGTTGGATTTAAGAAATGAACACATGAAAAAGGTATGAATTTTTTTCGAGCTTTTCAAAAATTGGCGAAGAAATGATAAAATGAAAAAGTTTTCTTTATTTTTTTCTTCCATTTAAATTTTTTTTCAAAATTGATGGTAATTTTCTCCAAAAAAAAGTCAGACACCTCATTGCATTATTACATTACCCATTTCAAAAAAGAAAAAAAAAATACAGTTATTGACGAGGAAAAAATTTAAGGTGTTTGGTGCTAGCTTTACGAGTAAATATATCGCGACCTTTTTGAAATTGCTCTCAAAGTTGTTATAAATTGAAAATTTTGGAGGTTGGTTCTGAAATTTGGAAAATGGAGTCGTTTTTTCATGAAATGTTTTAGTATAAAACCATAGCATGGAAAATTTTTAAAAGTTTCGAAAACTTTTTGAGTTGGAAATTAAATTTTTTAGGACTAAAATTTCATGACCAATTGACTGTTTATTTTTTTAAATAAAAAAACTGTTTTTTTTTTTTAAAAAAAAAGAGTTGATGAAAAATTTCATCCATCCATATAGAAATCGTCAACGTCAGTTTGAATTATTTTGGATAAAAATTAAAAATTCTTGATTCAAATGAATTTTTACAATTTTTTCCATCTCTAAATGCATTTTTTTTATTGATGTTCCCATATTAAAATAAAGAAAGCCATTTTGTTGTGAAAAATGTCAACTATTTTTGAATATTTTCTTTCTTAACCTTATTTTTCCGATTAAAATGCAATTTTGTTTTCACCCTTGTTTAGTTCGATGCTGCTTTTGTTCATTCATTAAGAGTATGCTCTCGCTTGTTATCAGTGGAAAAATTTGGGATCGGGATATCTTAAGGATTACTGAATAAAATGTTTTGAAAATTTAATATGTGCTTTGGAACAACATTATCTTTTGAGGTACCTACATTGAGATATTTTCAAAATTTCTGTTTTATCTTCGAATAAAAAAGTTTGGAAAAAATTGAACAAACAACTAAACTTTTGGTTCAATTTTTTTTAAATGATTTTTTTTCTAAAAATTGAAGAAAAATTTTGAAAATATCTCAAAATACCTCAAAAGATAAAGTTGTTCTAAAACACATACTGTAGGTATATATACAACTACTTTATTCGTCATGCGCACTCATCAAGATATCACGATCCTAAATTTTTCATTAATAACAAGCAAGAGCATACCCTTAAAGTTACAAATTTAAACATTGATGATAAATTTAAATTTATTTTTATGCTACCCTGAAAAATGCCAATTTTTTATTCTATACTAATTTTGAAATTAATTTTGGCAAATTTTTCAAAATAAGATTAGATTTTTATTTAAAAATATTTACGTATACCCATTTTTAAAAAAATCGATTTTTTTTTTCGTTTACATGAAAAAGTTGAAATATCTGTCAATTTTCTCAATCTAGAACTTCCCATTACCTTGAAAGTAAGGATAATTTTAATCCTAAAAAAACTTGAGAAAATTCCGAAACAAGTAAATCTTAAAAACTTTGAAAGTTCATTTTAATTCAGCTTCGATTAAAGATTCACATTGCACGTTGGAGTTGTATGTACATAAAACTAGGCTTTAGGCTTTTGTAAATCTCAGATTTGCTTCGATCTGTCATGCTGGCATCGTCTGAATACGAAATGAAACGTTGAAGGTTTCTACCTCGATGTTTACTCGCCTACATCTTCTGACAATGTGTTTATGTAGGTTTTACCATGAATTGCGGACGTATTTCGGGTAGATCTAGGTACCTACGTAAAAAATGCATACGTAAAACTTACCGTCCAGTAATTATTCGAATTAGTCGTCAGGTCAAACAAAAATCTCGCCAGCTACACCATGTAAACCCAACAACAATTCGGTCGAGTCGCGAATTCACGCGAATATATTATGACAAGACACATATCGCTCGTTAGCGGTTTATATACGTTTTAGTGTTTCAATTTTTAAATCTCTTTGCTGCCACCATGTTCGCCATAATAATACCTACTTATGTAAATTAAATCTTCGCTAATCCGCAATCGATCATTAAATTTTGTCTGCTTTCATGTTTTATGAATTACACATGTTTTTACGTGCTCGGTATTGTGGATTTGATGTGCAAGTGAAATGATCGAGTTAAAATTTTATAAACGGGTATCGAGGATTATTATGATAAAGCTTTGTTCGCCAGTACACAGTTATGGTACGTTACGTACCGATCTCTGAATACGAGGATCAATATGTAAATTATCTGATAATTTCTTGTGTACCGTATGCAGAGTGGTTTCGTAGTATTAAGTGAGAATCTCCTTTGGTTACGCAAGTAGGCAAACGTATTTGCCTGTGTGTATCTTTTGGCATTACTGGCGCATGGGCGATTATCTCATAAATAGAATTTTTCTCGTTTGTTTTATTTATTTCGGTTCCGGTGTTTTGGTATTTTGAAAAGTCTTTTTAGGAGGATGAAGGATGACGGTGAAAATTATTTTATTTATTTGAAAAGCATGTACCCGAAAAATTGCTAGCCTGAGAAAATGAAAGAGGAAAATAAATAGGTATAATTTTCAACTAGAAACAAGATTCTGTTTTTTAAGGATCCATCCTCATTTTGGTGGGAAGGAATATTGTTCACGAACTCCCATCTTGATCTATATCTAAATAGACTTACGTTAGACATACAAGTGGCTTGGGGAGGCTAATTGGAAGTGAGGATGATTGGCTTTTGCTATATTTTCTGCCAAATTTCTCCAGTCGTTCATTGAATTATCAAAACTTCAAAAAAACTAATATCACAGTTTTCACAGAATTCTTTTTCACAAAATAATCGTACCGAGGCGAGGTTAATAAAACGAAAAAGAAAGAGGGACCATTGGCACCTTTTTCCACTATCCTCTGTTTTTGAAAAAACGCCATTTTCATTCAATTCATAAATTTCATAAACTTAGTAGAGGGGTTTTAACCCAAACTAACAAAAATTTCTCCATAAAGAGAAAATTTGTATGTAAGGACTATAGGGCAAGTATATCAAGAGTTTTCTTTTTTAGACGTTTATAAGAGACCCACATTTTGAGTTTTCTGAAAATAACTTTTCGAAGCACGCACCTTACAAAAAAAATCCTCAAATAAAAGGTGTAGAGGTTAAAGAGGGGGCATTTTTTGTTTTCATTTTTCCTAAGAGTTGCGAGGAGGGGAGAGAGAATTTAGGACATGGCGGATAATTTTCCATGTTTCAAAATCTCAATAAAATCAAATAATTTTTTTTAAATGGTCATGTTCGCGTTGGAAAGCTCGTCAAGTGTAAACCAATCCTCTGAAATGTTCAAGATTGTATGGTTATTAAATGAAAGCCTAGCTACCGAAGTCGATAAAAATATGGCTGGACATAATCAAGAAGAAGGTAATGGCAGGACTGGTGGAACAGGACGTCGATTTGTTCTGTTCCGTTCAGATGACAATTTTTAATGTGACGAAATAGGTGTGGTTCCTTATTTACTATACTACTTTGATGAAAATTTTTTTTTCGATTTTTCTCGTACCCCCCCTCAAAGTTTGTCCTTTGTATGAGGAAAAAATAATTCCTTGAAATTTTTGGCCCCCAAAGTTAATATTAACACGTGCCTGTAAGCCCCCAAAATTCCAAAATTTAAAAAAATTGAAAAAATACAGCGAAATAACTAAAATTTTAAATTTTTGTGCCAAACTCATTTTTACTACTTACCTTTTCATGAAAATTGGTTTTAGAAAAATTTTTGATCCCCCTTCCCTTACAAATAAGTGGTAACGTATGGTATTCAAACGAGCTAAACAATCGATAGGAGGACCGTAAACCCGGCGAAAAATGACATTACAGGCCTTTTTTTGCTGAAAATGGTCTAAGACCAAGTCCTGGGCCACAATATAATCACCCAACCATCCCAAACCTGTTTTCTATCCCCCCTACGGTGGATCAAAGCCCCCCAAAATGGGTTTTTGCTGCTCCCTCCTCAGATTTTAATTTTTGAGTAAAATTAGTTCAGTAGCTTTTCAATCTGCACCACAATACCTACAAAACGCATGTTTACAAATTTTTTTAGCAAGGGAGCCAAACCTCTAACCACCTTTTGGGGCATGACGTGAAATATGTGGATAAATTTTACCCACGTTTTTACCACCACTGGAAACACGTTTCCCATGTGGTGAAATATGTGGGTAAATTTTATCCACGGTTTTACCACAACTGGAAACACTTTTCCCTTGTGGTGAAATATGTGGTTAATTTTTCATCCATGGATTTACCACAACTGGAAACACTTTTTCTATGAGGTGAAAGATGTGGATAAATTTTATCCACGTTTTTACCACCACTGGAAACACGTTTCCCATGTGGTGAAATATGTGGATAAATTTTATCCATGTTTTCATCCTTCTCTGAAATGATTTTTTTTTTTATGTGGTGATATATGTGGATAATTTTTATCCGCGGTGTTACCACCACTGGAAACACTTTTCCCTTGTGGTGAAATATGTGGATAAATTTTATCCACGGTTTTACCACAATTGCAAACACATTCTCCTTTTCATGAATAATAAATTACTTGGAGGAGTTTGGCCACAAAAATTAAAATTTTAAAAATTTTTGATAAAAATTGGTATTTTTCATATTGTGAATAATGAGGGACATTGAGGGGCTTACAGGCACGTGTTAATTTCAAAAAAATTAAAAATAAAAAAATAGGGAATTATTTTCCCATAAAAAGGAACAACTTTGAGGGGGGGGGGGTACGCAAAATTTCTCAAACTTGAAAATAAGGACCACCCTAGTGATGAATCGTGTTGGTGTTTTGTTCGAGCGAAAATGAATTTTTTTCTGTTCTGGGTTCGTTCAAGTTGATTTATTCCGTTTCAGGTTTCAGTTTTCAGATATGTGGTATTGAGGTTTTGAGGTATGAAGTATGATGTAGTAGGTACCATATCGGGTATCGGATATCGAATATCGAATATTTGGTATGTATTTGGTATTGAGGATTGGAAATCGGGTTTCAGGTTTCAGTTCCAGTTTCTTCAGTTTCATTTAGTTCAGTTCAGTTGTTCAAAAAAGTCTATAAGATGACGAGTAAATGAGGAAAATTTGATGTGCCCATCTTCTCATCTTCTATCCCATGAACTGAGTGGACTCTAGGGATTCCTTATTAAACATCCAATTTCGCACAATTTTTGTTTTTCATTTTTTTTTTTTTATTGGTACCATAACGAACATTTATTTGATGTTGAGAACAGTAGCGGTACTGAAATCATTTTTTTTTTCGGGGTACCAGCATTGGTATTGCAGGCATCATACCGAGTCACTTTTTTTTTTAGGGTGTTTGTCTCTTTTTTCGACTTCAGTCACTTTTGGTTACTTTTCACGTCTAAAAAGTCACTTTGGTTACTTTTTTCTCCTCAAAAGTCACGTTTTCTTCGCACTTCCAGGCAAAATTCAAATTTTCACTTAAAAACTGCTATTTTTCAAATTTTTTCAAGAAAAAAAAGACTATTTTTGCTAGTTTGTTTGTTGTTTTGGCGAAGTCTTTTCTGTTGATATATCTTTGAAATGTTTGCGGAAAATTACAAAAAAATTTTCCCCCAGAAAACTGTAAAAAAATTTGCTCCCCAAAAAAATGAATTTTTGGTTACTTTTGGTTACTTTTTGGTCATTTTTTGGTCACTTTTTGGTCAAAAAAAGTTACTGAAAGTTACTTTTTTCTTCAAAAATTTCGCTATGAATCCTGGTATGGGTAATCATCCCGAAATCATCCCTGAAACCTTCAACATTCAACTTTCAACCTTGATACATGAAACTTACCAACGAGAAAAAACGGTGCCCCCTTTGGCCTTTTTTGCTCGTCTCCCCTTGAAACTTAAAGCAATATTTTCTGAATAAATAGAAAAACCAAATATTGAAGGTTACGATTAAATTCATTGAAATTAAAAAAATTACTTTCTTGTTTTTCTCGAAACGCATTTGTTTTAATTAAAAATAAAGAATTTGTTCATGAAGACGGCCCCAAGAAAAAAACAAAATTCAGGAATTTCCTACTGTCAGGGTGTCCACTTTCTGGAAAACCTGCAAAAGTCAAGGAATTTCGAAATTTTGCTGAAATTTTTTTAAATCCAAAAAAAGACAAATCATCCTTTTCTTTCTACAGAATTCATTAAAATTTTTTTTTTTGAAAACGTAAGGTATTTTTTTAAGAATAAAAATAATGCGATCCACGATGTTGAAAAAAAAGAGGAAATGGAAAAGAACTCGAAATTATTGGTCACTTTTTGGAAAACTTCACTGAGGAAAAAGTGATGAATTTTTAAGTTTTGAAGACCTTTTTTTTTTCAGAAATTTTCGTCCTTCTTCGCTCGGGCTCATCACATCTATTTTCTACCCATCATCGATTTTTCATTTACCGGGGCAAATCGGAAATATTCCAGGGGTTTTTGTAGAGTTTATAAATTTGAGGACGGGGGGGGGGGGGGTGAATTGTGTGAAGAAATTTTTGAATTATTTTTAGCCCGAAAAAATCCAAACTCTTACTCGCATGGTTTGGTACACACCCTCGCATAATTTGTTTCATTTTTCAAAACTTTATATAATTTTGCTTTAAAATGAAGTTTTTTCTTTTAGTTTGAAATTTTCTGTTATAAATTCAAGCTCTCAAGTTTTTGTGCTCGAGGGGGGGGGAGGTGGAATCGAAAATTTTCAGAATTGAATTTGAGTCGTTTTTGAAGCCGGAAAAGAGAGCAACTAAAAATCTGGTAAGAAGTAATGATTTCTGAAAAAAAAAATTCGTTAGACACCACGCTTTCAAATCATTCTTCTGCCCATACTCAGGTTCTAAGTTGATTATCACGCGAAAAAAATACCCCCTTCACTATACTTCATTAATATCATATGTAAATGGTCTAAAAATTTCGAAAAATCTGTCTGGAAAACCTGAAAAAGTCAGGAAAAATCATTTCTGAAATATTGTGAACACCCTGATTGTCTTTTTAATGAAATATTTAATTTTTTCAATTTTCCTATAAAAGGATCTTATTTTTCGTGGCCCCTGTTCTCAAGGCTTATTTTTTTTTTTTTTTAAATATAAATGCACCTCTCTCACCCCAAAACCGGTTTCTCGCTGACCTTTGCCCTTCTTCATCCATGTTTTGAAAATGAAAAAAAAATCCAAAAATCTTCAACCAATATTTGAGGCAAAAAAATTTAAAATAAAAATCCAGGGATGTTACCGTTATTTTTGCTACTGTCCCCCTTTCATCATCAACAGTTTTTTTGTCTTTCAACCATCAGCCGTCCTTTATCTTGAATTTTCTGCACTTTAGGAAATCTGGGTCGTATGTACATGATAAGTATTTCAGGGAAACGTAAAATAATAAAATAAAATGAATCGTCAAAAAAATTTCTAAAAAAAAAATTTCAGGCGAAATTTTTCTCTCGAGTTTTTCTTGAATCCTTTTTCGCGAAAAAAAAAAAAAAAATTTAAGCTAAATAATCGCCTTCTCTGTCGTACTTATACCATCGCAACAGGGCCAAAGTTCCTAATTACCTCCGTCTCGAAAACTTTAAAGGATTCGAAAACAAAAAAACCTACACCAAATCCTTACAGCAGCACATCTACGACTCCGGCTATACCTACGCATTTCCATAGATATGGAGCGTAAAAAAAGAATTTCATACATTAATACGCATACAAGGTAATAGGTATGCGTTCGCGTGTCAAAATAAACCAGTATTTAAACATTTAAATGAAAAGTGCAAAAAAGGACACT